>CABFKC020000190.1:0-35843 GCA_901699155.2 Streptopelia turtur | reverse complement strand
GGTCCCAAAGCCGATCCCAGAGAGAGAAAGAGGAGAAAGGCAGAAAGGATCAGAGGTCTCTGCAAAATGGTAAAAGCCGAACTAAACGTCCCAACCAAAAACTCCTCCAGCTGCGCCAAAAAGTGCAAAGAGAAGGACCGAAGAGATCAGAAAAGCCAAAACCAGAAGGTCCCAACTCTTCTTAAATAATTATGAGCAGGATGCTAATGGGCTGGAACACTGTGGTTGCTCCGTGTGGGTGTCAGTCCAGCTCTGTCCGTCCATCCCCTTCCTCGCTGCCTCCCACCTGTGGGCAGAGCTCAGAGTGTCCTTGGCTCTCAGAGCAGAGCGATTCAAACCCTGAACCCTGTGCTGGGCTGGGATCTGCTTGTTCTCAACCTGAGTGCAGATCATGAGCGCGCTGGCTGGGAAAGAGAAAGGTTTGTAATGCAGGAAGGAAATCAACCCGTTTTCGGTCACACCCGAATAAGGGTCAGGGACACCCAGACCCTCTGCTTTCGGCTGCCCATTCCGTCCGTCTCCCCAGTCTTTTGTTAAGAGCCAGTGGATACAAATAGCTGTTTTCCATATGCACAGCAGCATCTGTTACTGCCAGGGAGATTTGCATTGCTAAATGTAAATTGGGTGTTATGTCATTTATCATAAACGGGAGGGTGGAGGGGGGCGCCGAGGGGAGGCAGCAAACATCGGCGGGGTTGTCATAACAAATCACACAACTCATCGTTCGCGGGAAGGTGCGGAGCAACCTGCGCAGGATTTGCCCGTGGAGGGACGGGGCTGGTCCGGTGCACAGAAAGGGAAACTGAGGCACGAACAAGGCTGGGGTGCAGCAGCGTGTGGGCCCCTCGGGTTGTCATTAAGCAGACATTATGGGAGAGGTGGGAAGGGGGAGCGAGCAGCCACCGCTCAGCCTCGCTCTCCCCGTCCAGCCCCAGCATCCCAGGGCCCGGATCCCCGTCCCGTCCCGCCCCGTCCCTCCCAGCCCCAGCGCAGACGCCTCCCTCGCGTCTCCTGCCCTCGGCCGGCGCTCGGGAACCACCACCCAGCCGGACCTGCCGCACCCTCGCCACGATGGGCCCCCTGCTCGGAGGAAGGTTCTCCCGGCATTGCAAGTGGCACCCGGGGGTGAGTCACCCCAAACCCTGTCCCTCCAGGGACCCCCCATTCCTCCCCATCCTCCCGCATCCCTCTGCCCCCTCCCCATCCCTCCCGCCTCGTCCTTGCCCTTCTCTTGCCACGCGCCTCAGTTTCCCTGTGCGTCCCCACATCCTTCTCCCTCCTTCCCACCCTCCCTCTGCTCCGGGGGCATCTTTGGGGAGGGGGTGGGCACGGAAATCAAGCCCCAGGTTTGTTGCACCAACTCTCATCCTTTCAACTCGCATCTGGCCCCGTTCCCCCGCCATCAACATTTCAAGCTCTGAGTTTTGTGTGTAAAGATGCTTAAACTCTCAAACTACAGAGACGGCAGCAGCTGGGCGAGTGTCCCTGCCCTGTGTCACAGGGTCCCCGCTGCCTGTCCCCACTGCCCTCCCTGGGGACCTGGAAGGGCTGGTGGCCTGGGGACGGTTAACGAGCTGAAAGTCACGTAAGCTGCTGGCAGGCGGTTGGTGGGTAGAGCGGCCAGACTGGAAAGGATGATGAGCCACGGCTGAGCATCCTACCCGGCTCGGGCAGGGAGCAGAGCCCAGGGCTGCAGCAGCACCCAGGGACGGGCTCTTGCAGGGTGCCCGGCTGCTTTTCACCTCCTTGCTGTGAGCGGACAGACAGACAGACAACACGGGCCAGGGCTCCGGCGCCGTCTCTGCAGCACAGAGCGCAGAGGGGGGAGATCTGGGGCTTTGCTTCTCGTGCCATAGTGTCCCCAGCTGGCGGAGGATTGTGCGCGATTTGAGGCGCAGAGAGCGGCCCCCAAAGAGTGTGTAAACGGGGAGGGGGTCCTGGGGGCCCTGCAGGGTTATTGCCAGCTGGGGCAATTCTTGATGTGTCATCCATTGGCTGTGATCAGCTGCAGCTGGTGCCGGGCAGGTACGTCACCGCTTTCACCTGGTAATACTGACCCACAGGAGCACACCCAGTTGTGATGAATGTCCCGGTCACACTGGTGGTGAAGCACGGGAGCTTTGGCACGATGGCACCGCGCTCTGGGGACCTTTCGGCACCAGGTAGAGCCAGCACAGGTCCCACCGTCCGCCCACCTCGGTGCTGCTGCGGGGGGATGCTCATCCCTACCCCGGCACGAGGTGCTTGTCCCCCCGGTCCAGACACGGGGTCCCCACCTCACCCGGCGCCTTCATGCCTTTGTTTTCCCCTCCTGCTGTTTTTGTGTTGTGGTTGAACCCGAGTGGGCAACACAACCACGCAGCCGCTCGCTCACCCTCCAATAGGGAGAGAATCAAAAGGGAGAAACCTGGACTGAGATCAACACAGGTTAATAAAATAACAAAATACTCATACACTACTAGTTAATATATAGAGAAAATAGAAATAAAAGATAGTCAAGGCAATTCCTCATGAACACGCTGAGCAGCCAGTGCCAGGAAACGGCACCTGGTCCCAAAGCCGATCCCAGAGAGAGAAAAGAGGAGAAAGGCAGAAAGGATCAGAGGCCTCTGCAAAATGGTAAAAGCCGAACTAAACGTCCCAACCAAACACTCCCCCGGCTGCGCCCCATAGAGAGAGTGGAACAGACACCCGGAGAGTCCCAACTCTCCTTAAATAATGAGCAGGATGCTAATGGGCTGGAACACTGTGGTTGCTCCGTGTGGGTGTCAGTCCAGCTCTGTCCGTCCATCCCCTTCCTCGCTGCCTCCCACCTGTGGGCAGAGCTCAGAGTGTCCTTGGCTCTCAGAGCAGAGCGATTCAAACCATGAACCCTGTGCTGGGCTGGGATCTGCTTGTTCTCAACCTGAGTGCAGATCATGAGCGCGCTGGCTGGGAAAGAGAAAGGTTTGTAATGCAGGAAGAAATCAACCCGTTTTCAGTCCGACCAGCACATTGTAGCTGGGGCTGCGGTGGGGACCAGCCCCAGTGCCGCAGAACTGGGGGTCCCGGGGAGCAGGACGGCATCTGCCTCCGTCCCAACAAGTCCCCACAAGCGCTGCACACACACACACAAGCAGCATTTTTACACTCTACACTTAAGGTAAAGCTCTCAATACATCTTATTTATTTTTGTGTGTGTTTTGGGGGGGGGGGGATCAGACCCCACCGCCTGCACCTGCAGCTCCGGAGCCCATCGCCCGCTGCACGAGCGGTTCCCCCAGCTCCCCCTGCCCTTAATTCTTCCCAGGCATTAATTACCCAGAAGGTGTCAGCAGCAGATGGTGAGATGAACCTATCGCCCCGAATCTCCTCCAGCAGACACCACAATTCCCGGAGCTGTGGAGTTCATCTTGATTAGGCGGCGCGGTTGGGCAGCGGCTACTGCCAGATCCTCTTGGCACCCGGCCGCACGTGGCGCAAAAGATCGTTATCTGCTGATGCCTCTCACCTCCCGAATTGGCACCAGCATCTGCCGGGCGCTAGAGCCGCCAACAGAGCACTGGTGGGCTTGGGAACGGGCACCGCCAGCAGGAATGGGGGCACTGGGGGAGAAATGGGGGACACATCTGAATGGCGGGGTGTCTTCCTCACAAACCCCCACCTCCCCGTGCAGGTCATCGCGGTGCTGGCAGAGAACAGAGGGGGTCGGACAGACCCTTTTCATCACTAAGTTTTAGAGACATCCCCTATCAGCCTCATCCAAGTGGGGAAACTGAGTCACCAGGCGGACAGGTGGGGGTGTGGAGGCGCTGAGAGCTCCAGCTGCCAAGCAGCACTGCAAATGTAACCCAGCTCAGGCGCTGGTGATGGGAACGGTGCGGCGCTCCCGGCGCCCGCTCCCGCTAATGGGCACGGCGCGGCGCCGGCCGCGTTCGCCCTCCCAGGGGCACGAGCTGCCGGGTGGTTCATTACGCTCACACCGTCTTCCCCGGCGCGGGGGCCGCGGCAATTTGGGGGAGGTCAAAGCAGCCTCGTCTCGGCTGCGATTGAGGCCGCGTCCCCCCTGGGCACCGGGGGATTGGCAGCTCGAGCGAGCGGGGAGCGCGGAGGAGATTGAGCTGTTCGCCCTGCGACGGCGCCATCAGAACCCCCGTGCACGTGGAGGGGGGTGAAGGGGCCTCCTGATCATGGCGCCACCCAGCACGGAGCTGGGCAAGCAACCAGGGTTTGGGGTGCTCACCAAGTGCCCCCCATGCTCCATTGTCACCATGTCTCCTGCCGGGCAGCGCCCGAGTCCCTCGGGGACCTGCGGTTCAGCGCCTGCTCGGGGGCTGCGGCCCCTCCAGCCCCCACGGGCACCGGGCAGCAGCAGGCGGAGGGGAAGCGATTTCTCATTCCAAATCCAATTCCTCTCCAACACGAGCCGATTTTTCTCTCCCTCTTTTAATTCAGTCACTCAAGCTGACAGCTACACTGTGTACCGCAGCCCAGCTACAGGATTGCTCTGCCATATTTCCCCTGTAAATCTCCCGGTGTGTCAGCTCTCCCTTTCACTCTCAAGTCGGCCTGATAAATATTCAT
The DNA here is from genome assembly GCA_901699155.2 of Streptopelia turtur. Taxonomy (NCBI): domain Eukaryota; kingdom Metazoa; phylum Chordata; class Aves; order Columbiformes; family Columbidae; genus Streptopelia; species Streptopelia turtur. The sequence continues at coordinate 31,280 of CABFKC020000190.1, read as the reverse complement.
TTTATTGGGGTATTTTTCATTTCTCTCTCTCTCTCTGCAGCTCATTCCCCTCATTGGCTTCATCAGTGTCGGTCTGGGCAGCGCTGTCCTGTACTTGGCGCGGCTGGCCCTGTACAGCCCAGACGTCAGGTACGGTTTGGGGTGCCCCACGCACCCCTTGGGCGCTCCCCCCCCGCTCCTGGAGCCGCTGGGGACAGACAGAAGCAGAACGTGACCGACGGAGAGGGGGGAGAAGCAGGGATGGAACAGGGGGACGCGGAGCCAGCGGGAGGGACGGTGGCGGAAGGAACGGCCAGAGAAAGGGACGGACAGACAGACACCCAGCGATGGAGGATGAATGGAGAGGGAGAGGAGGGAGCGGGAGACGAGGCGTGCGGACGGATTGACGGGGCCGGGAGGGTGGCTGGATTGGCACAGGACGGACGAGCTGCGGCGCACGAGGCCGTTGGGTTTTTTCCCTTCTCTTTGCAGCTCAGTGGCCCACGGTCCCGCAGCCCCATGCTGTCTAATGCCTCTCTAATATTTGTTTGCTCCCGGTAAAACGCTCATTGATTTAATTTGATGCCAGCTGCCCAGGGTACTTAGCTCAGCAATTAGCAGATCCAGGCACCTTGTCTTTGATGGTGGAAGCGCAGGGGTGCGCGTGTGCAAGGCGGGGGGGGGATAAAACAACAGCAGCACCCCCCCGGCACATTAATGCTATTAAAGAGCTCCGGGGGGGCTGCGTTTGCAGCACATCCCCCAACACGCACACACATCTTCCCAGATGGAAAATTCTGCTCCTGGCCAACACCAGCGGGTTGAAGGGGGACAGGACGGCGGGGGGGGGGCCGAGCTGCTGTCTCTAGGGACCCATCCCACGGCTTCGCTGGCCTTGCACAGCCCCCCCCGGGCCAGGATGGGATGTGTCTTCTTTGGGGAGGCTTAACCAGAGCCACAGCAGCCCCCCCGTGCAGCCTTGCACACTCACTAGTGCTGCTCATGGTGTGTACGGGCAGCAGCGTCCCCTCTGGGGCTGGTTCTGGGGGTACTAGTGGGGGTAAATCGGGCTGGGGGGGCTGTGGGATGGGGGGTGCGCCTGTCTCCCCCACCTCCTTCCAGGTGCTGATGGCCCCATCGCCCCTTGCAGCTGGGATCGCAAAAATAATCCTGAACCCTGGAATAAGCTGAGCCCCACGGACCAGTATAAAGTGAGCATGGGCTGAACTGGGGGCTTGGCGCCCTGTGGAAGGCGGGGGAATGGCCACGATGGCATTTTCCTCGGGGAAGGGGCCCGGGAGGTGTCAGCCCTGGGGGAGGCTCCTTGTGCTCAGATTTGGGAGGGGAACGCTGTCCCCCCACCCTCTCTCACATCCCCCCCTTCCCCAGTTTCTGGCAGTTTCCACGGACTACAAGAGCCTCAAGAAGGAGCGTCCCAGCTTCTGAGCACCACGGTGACCCCCACCCGCTGCCCCCCAGCACACACGGGTCGACCTGCTCCCCGGCACCCCCAAACCCGCAATAAACCTCAGCGCTCTGGGAACGATGCGACTGCGTCACCAACACCCCCCGCCGTCACGTCTCGCCCGCATTCATCTCTTAGGACAACAATGAATTATTGGGGTGGGGGGTCAGCAAAATGCTGTTTCCCAGGCCTAGAAGTATAGAAGACATTCCCCGCCCCCCCCCAGCACCACATTTCCGTTCTCCCACGCTCCAGGGGTCCCCACGGGAGAGGAGAAGAGCCGGGGGGCGCAGGGGTCACGGAGACACACGTGCGCAGCCGCTGCTCCCCGGCGGTGCTGGCGGCACCGGAGTCCTGCCCGGCACTGTTTGGTTTGGCCAGCGCTGGAGCCAGTAAATATGGAATAGATGAGCCAGGCCAGCGGGACGTGCCGGGAACAGTCGCCACGGCGCCCACCGCCCCCTCACGCCACCTTGTCACCGATGTCCCCTCCCCAGCTCAGCACACGCCAGCAGGCTCTGCCCTAAGTTTTATTAGCGACGCCTCCCCTTAGAAAAGTGCTCAGACCGAGGGGATGAGGCTGGAGCAAGGATGTTCCTCCCCCAATCCAGGTCTGGGGGGAAGGGGGATTCTATACCCTAATACTGAGAGCAGGATGGGGTGTGCTGCCCCCCACCCTGGGCAGGGTGTGCCCAATCCTAAAGGTGCTGGTGGGGAACAAAGGGGAGCGGGGAATGTAGAGAGGGGGGTTTAAGCCTCCCCTTGGCCCCAGTTAGTCCCAGCCCAGCAGGAGGGGCGAGAGCCCGGCTCAGTGGTCGCTGAAGCCGGGCATGGGGAAGGCACGAGCGAAGGTCTCCACGCGCTGGCGCAGCTCAGCCAAGCGCTGCTGCGTCTCCGCGTCCTGCAGCAAGAACGTCTTGAACTCCTGGAGCTTCCCTGGGGGTGGAGGGGAAGCTGGTGAGAAGAGGGGGGGGGCTCTACAACAGCCCCGTCCCTGCCCAGCAAGGGGCGACACTGGGATCAACTTTGGGGACAGTCCCCGCTCCCCAAACTGAGAAGTCCCCACTGGCACCAAGGAGGGGGAAACCGGGGCCCCCCCGCTCACTCACTGGTTTTGCTCTTGACGTCCAGGGCCAGCATGATGCCCTCGTCGATGAAATCCACGACTTTGTGGAAATCCTCCTCGTAGAAGTGGCGGGAGGTCAGCGCGGGGGCTCCTGGGGGACGCGGCTCGTCAGGCCGGGAGCTGCTCGGGGCAGCACCCACAGAGCCCAACCCCACCGAGGGGCGTCCCGATGGGGCCTCGTGTCCCTCTCTGAGCCACGAACCGGCTCCAAATCCCCACATGGAGTCCTCAGATGGGGTGGAACAGAGGGGGGATGCCCCAGGGTGACCCCCCAGAGAAGGGGCTGGATGGCAGCAGGATGAGCACCCCGAGCAGGGCCCGTTCCTCACCCAGGCGCAGCCCCCCCGGGGTGAGTGCGCTCTTGTCCCCTGGACACGTGTTCTTGTTGGTGGTGATGGAGACGAGCTCCAGCACCCGCTCGGCCCGTGCGCCGTCGATGCCCTTGGGCCGCAGATCCACCAGCACCAGGTGGTTGTCGGTGCCGCCTGGGGAGAAGGGAAAGGGGTGAAGAGGAACAAGCAGCGCCAAGCACCCCCAGCCACGGAATCCCAGAGTGTCAGGGGTTGGAGGGACCTGGAAAGCTCATCCAGTGCAATCCCCCCATGGAGCAGGAACACCCAGCTGAGGTTACACAGGAACCAGGCGGGTTGGAATGTCTGCAGAGAAGGAGACTCCACAACCCCCTGGGCAGCCTGGGCCAGGCTCTGCCACCCTCACCACGAACAAGTTTCTGCCCAGATTTAAGTGGAACCTCCTGTGTTCCAGTTTGCACCCATTGCCCCTTGTCCTGTCACTGGTTGTCACCAGAAGAGCCTGGCTCCATCCTCCTGACACTCCCCCTTTCCATCTTGATCCCCAGGAATGAGTCCCCCCTCAGTGTCCTCTTGTCCAGCTCCAGAGCCCCAGCTCCCTCAGCCTTTCCCCACACGGGAGATGCTCCACTCCCTCCAGCATCTTGGTGGCTGCGCTGGACTCTCTCCAGCAGTTCCCTGTCCTGCTGGAACTGAGGGGCCACAACCGGACACAATATTCCAGGTGTGGTCTCCCCAGGGCAGAGCAGAGGGGCAGGAGAACCTCTCTGACCTACTGACCCCCCCCTTCTAACCCACCCCAGGTCCCATTGGCTTCCTGGCCACAAGGGCCCAGTGCTGGCTCATGGTCACCCTGCTGTCCCCAGGACCCCCAGCTCCCTTTCCCCTACGCTGCTCTCTAACAGCTCATTCCCCAACTTACACTGGAACCTGGGGTTGTTCCTGCCCAGATTCAAGACTCTACACTTGCCCTTGTTCTATTTCATTAAATTGTTCCCCACCCAGCTCTGCAGCCTGTCCAGGTCTCTGGATGGCAGCACAGCCTCTTCTCACCACCCTCTCCTCACCTCTCATCCCCTCTTGTGCTCAGCGCGCAGGAACGGAGGTGTTACCTGACACCAGGGTGTAGCCGCGCTGCAGCAGCGCCTGCGCCATGGCTTTGGCGTTCTTCAGCACCTGCTGGCAGTACTGGCGGAAAGCTGGCGAGTTGGCCTGGAGGGGGAAACCACGTCAGCGCGTGGCCTGTGCTACCCACAGTCCCCAAGCCCCCCGGCCCGGCACAGACCTGTTTGAGAGCCACGGCCACAGCAGCAATGGTGTGGTTGTGGGGCCCCCCTTGCAGGGAGGGGAAAACAGCAAAGTTGATCCTGTCCTCCAGGTCGTACAGCGTCTCCTTGCCCGTCTTCTTATCCACCGAGCGCACGCCCTTGCGGTAGAAGATCAGTCCCGACCTGGTGTTGAGAGAGGGATGGTACCACTGCTTCTACCTTCCTGCCATCACCCCGCAGCAAGGGCTTGCGAGTCGTCCCTGCGAACTGAGGCCAAGTGACAGACTGAATCCAGTCCCAGTTGGCCGCAGAGTCCAGTCCAGGACTTCGGGTGCCTGCCCTGCAGCTGCTGGGACTTTCAAGATGGGTTTTGTATATTTTGTATTATTTTCTCTATTTTATTAGTAGCATTAGTAAATAATTTTTAATTTTTCCAACTCTCTTTGTTCCTTCTTTGCCTTCTAATCGCCTGTACTTAGTGGAAAAGGCAGGGGAAAGGGGGTTAAACCACCTGCCGCAGCTTATTGTCACCCTGCAATCAAACCTTGACAGCACCCCGTGGGGAAGGGGCGGCCTCACCTGGCGCCACGCAGGGTCTTGTGCGTGGTGCTGGTGACCACGTCCGCGTGCTCGAAGGGCGAAGGGATGGCCTTGGCCGCCACCAGCCCGCTGACGTGCGCCATGTCCGCCAGCAGGTACGCCTTCACCTCCTCGCACACCTGCGCCACGGGGAACGGGGTGTTATATCCGCAGGGACAGGGACAGCCCATAAGTGGGGTGTCACTGCCCCCCGCTCCGTACCTTCTTCATGCGAGCGTAGTCGATGAGGCGGGCGTACGCGGTGGCGCCGGCGATGACGAGACGGGGACGGAAAAGCCGCGCTGTCACCTCCAGCTGGTCATAGTCAATCAGCCCCGTGGCTGGCTACAAAGGACGGACAGACAGACAGCTCGCCGAGGCACACGCACCTCCCTGCCCCCGGCTGAGCCACAGGCAGCTCCCAAGCTGGGACACGGGGAGAGCAGGGCAGGGGACCGCAGAGCAGCTTGGGCACCGCTGGGATCAACAGCTTGGCCAGCAGATCCTTCCTTCCCCCAGGAACCTGCTCTCCTCTGCTCACATTAAGTTTGTAGGGCATCGACTCAAAGAAGATGGATGTTGCTGAGACTCTCTTGACATCCGACATGTACCCGTGCGTGAGGCTGCAGCGAGAGCAGAGACGGGGTGAGGCTGGGCCTGGCAGGAGGCTGCAGGCTCCAGGCTGCCCCAGCCCGCTACGTACTGTCCCCCATCGGGCAGGTCCAGCCCCATCAGGCGGTCGTGGGGCTCCAGCAGGGCTGTGTAGGCTGCGAAGTTGGCCGGAGACCCCGAGTAGGGCTGAACGTTGACGCCCCAGCAGGCGGGATCCAGGTCGAACGCCTCCAGCGCCCGCTGCTCGCACAGCAGCTCGATCTGGTCCACCACCTCGGCTCCCCCGTAGTACCTGGAGGAGAAGGGAGGGGGTTACGGGGGGTCAGCCAAACAGTCGACCTCGGTGGAGAGCACAGCCTCCCTTTGGAAGCACCTGCTCCTCTTCTTAATCCTTCCTGCAGCCAAATCCCGGCTGCGGGAGGACCTCTGGTGCCAGCACTGCTCTCCCGCCCCAGAGCTGCCTCCCCACTTTACCTCTTGCCAGGGTACCCCTCCGAGTACTTGTTGTTAAGGCAGGAACCCAGAGCTTCCAGTGCTGCCCGGCTGCAGAAATTCTGGGGGAAAAACAGGGTCAGAGCAGAGACAGCAGAGCCCCCACCGGAGCGGGGGTCCCCCGGCACCCAGGACCCCGCGCCCACCTCCGAGGCGATGAGCTCCAGCCCCCGGCACTGCCGATCCTTCTCCTTCTGCACCAGCGTCCACATCTCGGGGTCGCTCTCGGCCAGACTCTCCTGCCCCGTCCAGCCGGGTGTGTGGCCGGTGGCGGCGGCCGCCGCGGTGCCGCGCTGTGCCCGCTGGCCCACGGTGGCCACGCGGCCACCGCATCGCTGCAGCGCCTGCGCGGGACGAGGGGCTGACGGGACCCAAAGCGTCCCTGGAGCAGCAGGTCCCAGTGCCAGGAGCGAGACCCGGGTGTTGTGTCTGCAGCTGCTGGTGTCACCTCCCAGGTGACACAACGGGGGATCATTCTGGGATGGGACCCACCCCCCCGCCCCGGTGCCGGTGTGTGTCCCGGGTGATGTAACCGCCGCTGACCCGTTGCATCACCCGGGGGGCCGGGAAGGGGCCAAGGGGGGCGGTGGCTGCGCCCGCCCGGGGACTTTGGGACGGACGCAAAGTCCGCGGGGGGGGAAACGGGCCGGGGGGGCGCCGGGACCGGGCACCGCTGCCCCGACACCCGCCGGGCAGGAGCTGCCGGTCCAGGGTGCAGAGGAGCGCTGGGGCGGGCGGGGCCGGGAGAAACGGGGACGGAGGGAGCGACCCCCCCCCACCCCGGCACCGGGACCCTCCGAGCACGGGAACAGCCCGGGGAGCGGGACACCCTGCGGGGAGCGGGACACCCTGCGAGCACCGGGACACCCTGCGAGCACCGGGACACCCTGCGAGCACCGGGACACCCTGCGAGCATCGCGACTCCGTGAGAGCATCGGGACTCTGCGAGCACCGGAACCCCTGAGAACACCGGGACTCCGCAGGGTACCGGGAGCCTCCCGGGATCTGGTGCGCTCTGCGAGCACCGACACCCGCTGGGCACCGGGACCCCCCGGGCACCAGCGCCCCGTCCCCGGGACCCCGCGGGCGCCGGGAGACGCTGTCCGAGCTCCGAGACTCACCGTGCCCAGGCGGAGCGGCCACATCGCGACCCGCGCTCCACGGGGACCCCGGCCGGGTCCGGGTCCCGATCCGAATCTCGATCCGAATCCCGGTCCCGGTGCCGGTCCCGCCCCTTCCGGCCCTGACCCCGCCCATGCCGCGCGAGCGCTGCCGGGCCGGGGCCAATGTGATGCGGGGGAGTGGCCGAGGGGTGGGGGCGTGGCCGAGGGGCGAGGGGCGTGGCCAGGGCGCTGCCGGTTCCGCGGGAGCCGGCGGGAAGCGGGACGGTGCGGGCCCCCCCCGTCCCCCCTCCCTCCGTCCCCCCGCCGGGTACGGGATCAGCACACTCCACCGCTTTTCCTTTTTCTTGTTCTGTTTTTCTTTCCAATGTTTTTCTTTATTTTCCACTTTTTTCCATTTTAATTTTCTTAAAAAAAATATGAAGCAGCCCCTGCCCAGAGCCAGGGGGAGGGCAGCCCCCCCACACCCCCGTCCCTGCTCCTGGGGGCGCTTCTTCCCGGCCAAGCGGCTGCAGATGGGGGTGAGGGGCGGTGAATCTGGGCAGGGTCCCCACCCTGGGGGGCTCCATGGGTCACCAGGTTTGGTGCCTGGGAGGGGCCGATGGGGAGGGTGCCCACGCACAGACCACTGTGTACATGCACAGACACACACACCCCTCCCACGGCTGCAAAGACACCCCCACCCCCAGCAGCACACGGGGGGGGGCGCCTGAGCTCCCCCCCAGCACCGTGACCCATTGGCATGTGGCAAAATCCCCGTTCCAACCATCCCGGAGGTGCCACACACCCAACCAAAGCCACTGCATGGGGCTGTGCCCCCCCCCAGCTCACCCCACACCCCGGGGATCCCCTATACAGCCGGGGCAGGGCGCAGGACCCCCCGGCCCCCATCCAGCTCCGGCACCCGCCGCCCCATCCCGCGGCCGTCAGCCGAAATAGGGGTTGTCGTGCTGGAAGTTGTAGTCGGGGCAGACCTTCTGGACCAGCTTGTAGTCGATGCTGAGGAAGGAGATGAAGATGCAGATGACCTTGAAGGGCTTGGCGCACAGCCAGGCGGCGTGGCTCTGCGTGTGCTCCGTGAAGCACACCTTGGACGGGTCGTACAGGCACGGCTTGTTCTTCCGCGCCCGGTTGGTCTTCTCGTACTCCACGTGGCAATTGAGGGCCTTGGCCGGGCGCCCCTCGGGCAGGGTGCTCTGCTGGGGGGGCGGGAGCGGCAGGGCGGCCGGCACCAGCACCTCGAAACCCACCGCCTTGGAGGGGGGCACGATGCTGACCGAGACGTTGCCCAGGCTGGAGGAGTTGTGGCGGAAATAGACGCTGAAGGTCCCGTTGATGTGGTCGACGATCTTCCCCGTCACCAGCAGGCTGAACTTGAGCGTCTTGATGTTGAAGTAGAAGTCGCCCCAGCCGAAGATCTTCTTGGCGCGGCCGGATTTGAGCGAGGGCTTGCGGCGGGCGCGGGAGCTCGGCGGCTCAACGGCCGAATGGTTCTTCTGCCAGTCCCAGGGGCTCTGCGCGGCGCCCAGGGCCGTCCCTGCGCCCCGAGGGGGCTCGGCCGGGATCAGCCGCCCGGGGTCAAGCACCGGGGGCTTCAGGGTGCCGTAGGGGACATCCTTGAGGAGGCCGGAGGTGTCGAGCTCCAGGTAGCCCAGGGTCTTGGCGATGTGGCCTCCAGCGCACACCAGCTAGGAAAGAGGGCAGAGGCTGCACCCGCGTCCCCTTGCGTGTCCTCCTGCTTGTCCCTGTGTCTGTGGACCCCTCCTGCATCCCTCCTGTGGCCAAGCACCCCGCCAGCACCGTGCACCCCTTTGGCACGATGCCCCCGCACCCTGCCGGTGTCACCCCCAGGGCTGCTTCTCCAGCGTCACCCATGTCCCCATGACAGCAAGAAGCAGGACACGGGACAATTCACGCCTGCCTGCCCCACCGCAGCTGAGGCCCATTGAAATGCAGGGGGGTGGGGGGCAGCAGCGTGTACCGAGTGGGGGAAGCGCCGGAGCCCAGCGCCGCCTGCCAGGGAAGCCTAATTGCATTACCCGCTGCCTCTGATCTGCGGCTGAAATTACAGAGACCCCCGCCAGGCTGCACGGCAGCCGCTCCGCCCTCCGGGATAATTGCCACAGGAGGACTGGGGTGCATTGTGTGCAGGGGGGGCACACAGGGAACCAGCGGGGAACCCCTCGCTCTGCTGGAGGGGTGTGGCCGGGGGTCGCTCTGTGCATTCTGGAAAGGGGGGGAATTTGCAGCAAAAGTAGAAAAGATGGGCGATGGAGCGGGAGGAGGACGCCGGGCAGCAGCCAGGTCCCTGCACGGGTACAGCAGCAGCGTCCCCGTCGTCGCGCTCCCCACGGCCATCGCTCTGTCCGGCTGCCGGGTCTGACACCGCGTGGCTCAGCGGAGCCAGCTGGCAGCTCTTCAGCCACGGGCCCCCGGCTCTGACGTGTCCCTTGTCCCTCGCCGCCTGCTTCCCCACCCCTCAGCCCGGCACTGCACCCCAGCGTGCCCCCGCCTGCCCTGCCAGCTGCTGCCGGCATGCAGGATGCTGCTCCGGCAGCCCCGGCCTCGTCAATCACTGTCACCGCGGGCTGGCAGGTGCTCCGGCTGCTCTGGCAGCTTTTGCTCCGGACGACCTGTTCCCCGAGGTGGCACCGAGCGGAGGCACCGGCTGGAAGGGCCTGGGGGCAGCACGGGGGGGGTTGTGTTCCCAAAGGAAACTGAGGCACGTGGCTCAATCGCAGCCAGAGCGGCTGGACGAGGGGCAGGAGGTGCTGGGGGGTCACCCTGGCACCAGCCACCCCGCAGCCACCCACGCCGTTTCCCCCTTGGAGCACAGTGTGACCCCGATTGGAGAGGGGTGAGCCCCCCGGGACCCCTCCTGCGCAAGGACTGCTCTCTGCTGGGGATGCAGCAGCACCAGGGGGCTGCTTAGCCCATGGGCCCCCCCGCTCACCCCAGCCGCTGAGCCGGATCCCCGGCCAGGCTGCGCACGGCTGTCTCCGGGATCTATCGCCTTATCCCCCCGGTGCCGCGGGCGCCGGGCTGAGCCTGTAAATCTGCTCCGGCGTGCGCTCGCCCTGCCCGCGCCGCACCAGCAAAGCGAGCACGCTGGGCAGGGGAGGGGATTTAAGGGGTCTCAGTCCGGGGTGGGTGAGGGGACAGGGAGCCGAGCGGTGCGAAGCTGCGGCGGAGCATCCCTGCAGCCCCCCGCTCCCTCCCCAATCTCTCTTTGAGCGCGGCTGCTGCTTTCGCCCTTATCTATATTTCAACGCAGCTTCAAAGCCGGGTGCCTTCACCAGCCGGAGAGAGAGGGAGCGAGCACGGCAGGACCGCAAGATGGAGAGATACGTGGTGGAGGGAGAGATGGGCACCCCCTCTCCGGCCAGGGGAGCGGCGTTGGGCGGGTTGGAGGGGCCGGTGGTCCCTCCCCGGGAGCTGCTGGGGGAGCGGGGATGAAAGGGAATTGCAGAGCAGGGCAGCGACTGCTGATGCAGCCAGGGCTATCGATCGCACCGGAGCGCGGGCCGGGGCTCCGGGTTACAGACCCTCCGCACCCGCACCCCGGTGCGGCCCCCCGGCCGGGGGGCTCGGAGCCCACGCCAAGGGGTGCGGTGGAGCGGGGCCGTGGCAAAGCCGATCCAGCACAGCGCCGCGGGGACCCAAGGTCACCCCCCTGCACCCTGCTAGCGCCGTCGGCATTCAGGGCAGGTCCCGCTCGCACCTCGCGCTAAATATTAATGGTTCTGCTTGTGAGCGAGCGGCCGGGGTGCAGCGTGCACACCCGGGTACGGGAACCTCTCGGATACACTTGGCGGGTGCACATGGGGGTCCCAACATCTGGCCCTGCACAGGGGTGTGCGGAGCCCCCCTCCCTCCCCGACCACCCCAGGATGCGGCCCCTGTGCCCGAGGAGGCCCAGGCTGGTACGCTTGGTTTTTTTACTGCTACACATCCATGCGCCGCTGCATCCACACAGACATCCCCGAGACAATGATATATATATTTTGCCACTCTCCAGCCCCTTGTGCACTTCTCCGTGCGTGTGCAGGGCTGCCATGCGTCTGCAGCACCCGCGTGTCACTCCGGTGTGCGCAGGCAGCCAGGCAAGGATGCAGGAAGGGCTGGGGGTGGCTGCAGAGGGACTGCGAAGGCGCTTGGTGCCGGCATCAATTTGGCTTGTCAGGCCCAGCGGTGATGGCCACTCACATCCCATTTGCCGGCGGGGCCAAGCACCGTCAGCTGCTCCCCCGAGACCCACGGTCACCTTGGCGAGGGGAGCGGATCAGCACGGGGAGGAGCGATGGGGACCGGCTGTGACGAGCTCCCAGCACCCCCACAACTGACAGGGTACCAAACCAGAGCACCCGTCACCAAAACCCCATCCCTGCAGAGACACTGTCCCCTGTCCCCCCGCTTTGGTGTGGGCTGGTGGCAGAGCCGTTCTGCCGATGGGGGTCTCCAGCTCTCCCCATGGGCGCACGGTCAAGCCGGTCTCTCCCCTGTCACCCTGCCGCCTTCGTTAGTGCAAGGAGATTAATTGGAGGTGGTGAGCAACAATCCCCGCGGGCCCGCTCCCCCCGGCGCGGCGCAGCCCGGGGCGGTGTGGCATTTCCAAAGGTTAGCAGCAAACAAGGTGCCTCTGACAGCTCCCATTTATCTCGCCGGCGCCGCGCGGGTGCTAATGCGGTGGCAGGGTGACGCGGTGACGCGGTGACGCGCTGGGCTCTGCCGGGCGCCGGGGAGGGACTCCAGCCCGCGCCTGAGCGTGCAACGGGTGCTCCGGCGCCCATGCGGCTGTCACGCCAGCGGGTGTGCGCACCCATCACCCGGCGCACCCGCGGCGAGCGTGCGGGGGGACGCAACACACGCCAGCGCCGCACGCGTGCGCACAAACGCCTTCACACGCCCCTGTGCGCACGTGGGTGTGCGCGCACCGTTACGCACGTGTGTGAGCACCCCAGGATGAACGTGCCTGTTGCAGGATCGTTTCTGGTATCACAGTATCACAGTATGTTTGGGATTGGAAGGGACCTCAGAAGATCATCCAGTCCAACCCCCCCATGGAGCAGGAACGCCCAGGTGAGGTCGCACAGGAACATGTCCAGGCGGGTTTTGAATGTCCCCAGGGAAGGAGACTCCACAACCCCCCTGGGCAGCCTGTTCCAGGCTCTGCCACCCTTACTGAGAAGAAGTTTCTTCTCAAATTTAAGTGGAACCTCTTGTGTTCCAGCTTGACCCCATTACCACTTGTCCTATCATTGTTTGCCACCGAGAAGAGCCTGGCTCCATCCTCATGGCACTCACCCTTTATATACTTATAAACATTAATAAGGTCCCCCCTTAGTCTCCTCCAAACTAAAGAGCCCCAGCTCCCTCAGCCTTTCTTCATAAGGGAGATGCTCCACTCCCTTAATCATCTTCGTTGCCCTACGCTGGACCCTCTCCAGCAGTTCCCTGTCCTGCTGGAACTGAGCGGCCCAGAACCGGACACAATATTCCAGATGTGGTCCAGATATGATTGGGACTAAGAGTTGCAAGACCTTTCCACGCGTGGTTTGGCACAGGGTTCTGTGCCCTGTTTCTTGCGCTCCGGCGGGGCTGCTACAACTCTCAAAGGGACTGGAAATGCTTCTAGCAATGCCCCGGCTATTTCCCTTGGACCATTTGGGATGCGCAGACAACATCTTAGTACCCTGAGCAGGGTTCCCTGCCTTGCTACCTCGTTTTAAGCCTCACCGCCATACGCTGGAGCGTATAATCGAGGCAGCTCCAACAGCACAACCCGCTTTTCTAACGTGTTTTTGTGAAGGCAAATCCGGCTGTAGGGACATTGCGGCCCCAGGTGTGGAGGACGTGGCGTGCGCGGTCACTCGCGGCTGAGACGTTGTCTTCAACACAACCTCCCCCATTAAACTGCAGGTCTGCGGAGAAAGAGCGATACAAATGATCCCGAGGGTGACGGTGTGAACACCTGCACCCCGGGATGTGCCGGGTACAACCGCATCCGTGCCTCCGGGCACAAGCGTGCGGCTCCGCGCCCGCAAGCGCAGATGGAGCCGGTGAGCAAAAGGCTGATAATTAAAGTCCCCGTGAGGCAAAGCTGCGGTGATGGTGACGGTGACGGTGACGGCTCCGAACGAGCCGGCTGCTCGGGACACCCGGGCTGCGTCCAGGGCGCGGGGTCGCAGAGCCGAAGCGATGCCGAGCGGGTGACAAGTCACAACGCGCTTATGTGCCACCACCCATCCGCACACGCGGCGTCGCGGTGACGGCCGGACAAACCCTTCCCCGGGGGTGAGCTCCGTGTCACCCCCCAAAGGACCCCGCGGCCGTTGCTGCTTCAGTGCCGCCACCACAACCGGCGCCGGTGACACCCACCCCAAAGCGACGCCGGTGTCACCGGTGTCACGACCTGGAGAAACCGGCTTCGCGCGGACACGTTTGCTTCAACCCCAACCAGACACCTCGCTCCTCGCAGACAGAGAGAATATGCAAATGCTCCGGCTTTATTAACGCGCTCGGCACGCGCTGGCTAATAAATATTTCATAGCCCGAGTAGGACTTGGGTTTTTTTTTTCCCCCCCTTCTTCTTTCTTTCGTTTTGGTTCCTTTTCCCTGTCACTCGTTTCCTGCCTTTTCTTTTCTCGGCTGTTATTTTATTTATTTATTAGTTTTAAGGGCTTCGTGATGAGACGGGAGCTGGTAGGTGGTTGGGGGGGAGCGGGAAGAAATGTACATCCCCAGTCTCTCCCCCCACGGGTGAAAAGAAAAGTGCTGTTAAGAGCAAAGCAAGAAATATAATAGAAGGGAGGAGACGGCACCAGGCAAAGGATTCAGGGCTTGTGTGACTCATTGGACTCGAGGAAGAAAAGGGATTGAATGAGGAAACGAGGAGATAAACGGAGCAGGAAGGGGGAGAGGGGGTGCGGGGGGGGGCCAGGGAGCTGATGGGCTCGGGGGAGATTAAACCCACGTCGCCACCGTGGCCTGAAGCGCTGCCTCAGTTTCCCCACACGGGAGCGGGTTGGGGGGCTCCCTGCGCCCCCAAGGCCTCTTTGGAGGGTGAGATCTTTGCGACGGGTGCAGCGGGGTGACAGATTCCCCCCCCAGCGCCCCTCAAAGCAGAGGGTCCCCAAACCCCCGGGGACGCGGCCCCCACCCCCTGCCCGGCCGCCCCCACCCCTCGCCTCACCATTTCACTTTATTATTGCAATAAATGTAGCCATAAAAGTGGCAGGTATCGGCGCGCGAGGAGATCGCTTCTCCTGAGCTATGGAAATGTAATTTCGAGTGTGCCCGGGAAATTTTATAAGATCGTATCAGGCGGGATCATAAATTGCATTTCCAGCCCCCCCTCCCTTTCCCCCCCCTGCACCGCATCCCCCCCCCCCTTCTCCAATGAGGCGAAGGTCACCGCGGAGAGGGGCAAACGCGGGGCTGTCCCCTCAGTGGGGACACGTCCCCATGGCCCCCCCAGTGCTGTGTCCCCCCCCCAGGGCGTTCCCAGCACCATTTATTGTCCCCAGGAAGGGACGAGCAGCAGCAGGGACACGACTGTCCCCGCATCCCCGGCCCTGATTAAACCCCCCCGGGGGACCCTCAAGGACATCGCTGGGGCTGTGCTGGGGTGGAGAAGGCGACAACAGGTCCCCACCGTCCCCCCAACCTCTTGGAGCCGCTCAGGACCGCGGGGACAGATTCGGCGCCGCTTTGTACCACCCTGCCCAGCTCCTGGTCCCCAGTGGGCACAATGGGGTGAAGCATCGCACCGAACGCAGCGGGGGGACAGGAGGAGGAATGGGGGGGTCTTTGCTCATGGTGACACCCCCGGAGGCCAGTCCAGCTGCTGGGACAACCACAGGGCCCGTGGTGCTGGTGGCACCACAGCAGCTCCTGTCCCAGCAACAGGCTCCGAGGGGGGTTTATTTGGGGAGGGGAGGATTAATCCCCACCATGAGCGCCGGGCCCTGCAGGCTCCTTGCAGCTGATGGTTCCTGCAGGCTGGGTGCTCATTTCCACAATGATTTTCCTTTTGCAACAGCGATCAGGGAGAAAAAAAAGGCGGGGAGGGGGGACCACGGGCACAGGGACGTGATTATTTCTTTAGCAGCAATCCAAGCGGCTGGAGAGGAAGCTTCATCTTTCTTGGGCCATTTACCTTCAGCGCCCGAGCGCGAAGGCTGAGCCGGGCGGCTCTTCAGAGACGCTGGAGCTGGGCCAGGGTGGGCAGGAGGATTCGGCTTGGGGGGGGGTCTCAGTGCGGCATCACCCCATTGCTGGGACTTGGGGTCCGCGGGAGGAGGAGCTGCGGATGCAGGGAGGGGGCACAAAGGTCATTCATCTGCGCAGGTTAATTGGCAGGGGTGTTATTAGTGGGGTGCTCAGATTGGGCTTGCAGAGGGAAGCACCCGCTTGGTCATTTCCCAGCTCGGGCCACCCCCCCGGCAGCAAACTGGCAATTAAAAACAAGGGGGGGGGGGGGGGGGGAAGCAATAAAGCAGCCCCCAGATTGCAGGCAGAACAACACAGGGGAAGAGGAGGAGTGGGTCTGGCTGGGGGGCGTCCCTGCGCGCCCCCCCGTCCCCAGCCACCGGCCCCCCCCTCGGCGCAGGCTGAGCCGCGCCACGCTCCAGGCTCCAGCCTTATTGAATCTCCCAGCTCGGGGTGCAAAGGGCACCACGGGGAAGAGTTATTAAAAAAAGGGAAATGAGTCGCTTGGAAACCTTCTTTCAGAATAACAGCGCGTGTTTGTTTGGCGATAGATTAGCTCAGCCATGCTGAGCACACAGCACCCACCGCAACGCTGGTCACCTCGGGAGATCTGCGGGAACAGGGGGACGGGGACACGGAGCCGCTCGGTCCCCCCGTCCTGCCCCGCGGGGTCGGTCCCTGCGGCTCCGCACCCACAGGGACCCCGGCCAGAGGGGGCTTGCAGGGCTGTGCCACCACCCGCACCCCATTTCCCAACAGGGAGGCGTGAAGGGGTTAATTCGGCCCTTTAATGGGAGCTGGGAGGGGGCACAAATAAGGGGTGTCCTTGCACCAAAAGGCCCGGCAGCATCTGCTTAAGAGCAGAGCCATCTGTCAGCCACCAACCCGGCGGCCGCCTGCCAGCTCTGGGGTGACAGCGACGGGAAGGGGCGAGTTTCCCCGGGGTCCCACAGCCCCGGCCTCCCGCCGCAAGGCAGGATTTTCCTCGGAAGGGTTAATCCGGGGAGGCAAAACCTGCCAGCAACACTCCAGGTGCTTCGCAGACAACCCGCTGCCCGCCGGCAAGGAAGGAAATCGAGGCGAGGTGCCGGGGAGGCGCCTTCCCGCAAAGTCACAGGAGCTCGGCGAGGCCGGAGCGGGGGGTGAGGAAAGACACCCCCATAACGCGGCTACACCGCACTGCTCAAGCGCACTGACACTCACTGCCACCCTGGTTGTATCTGCTGCTCCTGCCCGCTGGCCCCGGCGCCGCCGGCTCTTCTTGGGTGCACACGCAGGAGCGGGAGGGCTGGGGCACGGAGCTCACCTGCTCATCGCTGCGCCCGCCCGAGCGCGGCGAAGGAGAAAAGGCAAACCCTGAGCTGGGAAGGGTGGGGGGCGATGGGGAGGTGATGTGCACACACTCACACACACACACGGCGGGGACGGGCACCCGCTGGGCCAGGACAGCTCATGCGTGCCAGCGGGGAGACGCACACCCAGCAGGGACGATCGGCAAACGCAGCGTGGCGGGGAGACACCCCGGGGGTCCGGGCTCTCACAAACACACACCTCGGACCCTCCATGCGAGCGAACGCGCCCATAGGCGCCAGGTTCTTGTCACCCAGGGGATGCGGCCACATCTGCCTCCTCGCCCCTCGCTCCCGCCACCACCCCGGCGCCGCGGGACACAGCGCTGGGAGCTCAGCTCCAGAGCAGCACCTGGGGCTGGGGGAGCCGGCGGGGACCCCCTCACCTGCCCCAAGAAGGGCTGGGAAAGTTTCTCCCCTGCTGGCATCTCCCGGGGTTATTCCCCACACACACACCCACCCTGCGCCCTGGGACGGGCCCGATCCCCCCACCACGAGCCCCCACGTCCCCCCAGCGCTGCTGCCCGTGCGGGGAGGGGGGCCGGGGGCAGCGCCCTGCTCCTGGTTCCATCAAAACAAAACCATTTGTCTTGAAGCAGCTCCAGCACCGACAGATGCTCCGCGTTAGATGGACATGGCGGGGGGGGTCACGCAGAGCCACCCCCACGCTCAGATGCGCACATCTATCCATCTATATCCGTACAGAAAGGAGAGTGCCAGAGAAAGACAAGTTGCAAGAGCCTTCGCCTGGGGGGTAGGGTTGTGCGGGGGGGGGGTCCCTGATGTGCATCCAATTCCCGAGAGGGAATTGACTCGTTTGATTTTATTCATGAAACACAGAAAGTAAAAATGGAGTGTCAGGAAATCAGATCTGCTGGGTGATGAGCGCGGCCCCCCCGGCAGGGCTGGGGGGGCACAATTCCCCTCATTCATGACCACCACAGATGCTGGCGCCAGATGCAGCTGGAGCCCCCAAACCCGGCGGCTCCCGCTGCGGGAGAAAAGCCTCATCGGGCTCCAAGAGGAGGTGGCGGAGCGGGGGACACATGGGGGTGAGTGGCCTTGGGAAGCATTTAGTATCGGGGAGTGGGGGACATCATGGGGAGGGCTCTGCGGGTGGGGAGGGTGTCTCTGCATCCGCAACCGCTCAACCTCCACAGTCAGGCGAAGGGGCAAGAACAGGCAAAGCCGCCCACCCGGCTCAGCAAGGCCAAGCCTGGGCCTGGGGTAAAGCCCAGTGCGCCCAGCCCCTGGCCGAGGGGACACCCTGGAGCCGGGGGGACGGAGCTGGCGGGGCCGTCTCCCCCCGGGCGGAGGTGAAGGCCACCCCGGCGCTGGAGCTGAGCCCGCGCCAAGTCAGGACAGCAAGGAGGCGTCACCTCTGCAGGTGGTTTCAGCGCTCACACCCCTGGCAGAGCCGCGGATCCTTGGTCCCCCAGCTCCGCTCGGGGTGCAGCGGGACCCCCCGCCCTCCCCAGCACAGTGAGTAGCAGGGGGGGGGGTCTCCTCCCGCCTCCCCCTGCAGGTGCGATGCAGGTGCGGGGTCCAAGCGCCCCGCACAAACCACAGGGAGCCCCCAGAGCGCCCCCCCCGGCAAAGGGCCCGACCTGCCCACGCGCGGCCGCCCCCACATTCACGCGCGGCTCCGTCTCGCGTGTCTTGTCACCCCCCCACCCGCACCTGCCAGACGGCGCCTTCCACGCTCTGCAACGGGGGGGGCGGCTCGGAACCGGGGGTGTACGGCGGCTGCTCCCCCCCCCGCAGGCACCCTGGCCCCCCAACTCCGCCCGATGTCCGAGCGCAGTGCGGGACAGCCCCGAGCCCGCTCCAACTTGGGGCGAGCAGGACTCCCCCCCCCCCCGCCCCGCTGCGCAATCCCTGCCCGGTTCCCCCCCCCCGCCCATACAACTCTCCCTGCAAACGCCCGCGTGTGTCCCCCCCCCCAGGATTGCACAAGCCCCCCACAAATTGCCCGTGACTACCTGAACCCCCGCGCAATTGCACGCCGCCCCCCCCCCCCGCCAAACGCACGTCTCCCCAGTAGCCGCACGTCCCCCGCTTCTGCACGACTCGCCGGGGCTGCATGTGCCCCCCCCACACCCCGAATAGCACAGACCCCCCGGAATTGTACCGCCCTCCCAATAACTGCACCTCCCGCAAACGCATTCCGTCCCCCGGTAATTGCATCCCCCCCCAACCCCGCCAGGAACCGCGCACCCCCCCGGTGGCAGCAGCAACTTTGCCGCCCGCGGGCGCGCCCGGTCCCCCGGTACCTGCAGCAGCAGCCAGGGCCCGAGCAGGGGCAGGCGGCGGCGGAGCATCGCGGGGCTCCGCGGGGCTCCCGGGATGAGGGAGCGCGGCAGGGCGGGCGGAGGAGGGAGGCGGCGGCCAAGGGGAGGCAGGAAGAAAGTTGGAGACTTGCTGGGGCCGGGCGGCGCCTCCGCGGAGCCCCGCCAATCCCGGCCCGCCGCCCCCGCGGGGGGGCACCGGGCGGCGGGCACCGACAACCGTGCGCGCCCAACCCCTGAGCGCAGCCCGGGGCGGCCCCCGCGGCCGGGAGGGGCGGGAGCGGGCGCCGCGGCCCCAGCTCGGGTGACCCCAGCACCCTGGGGGTGCCCCTGCATCTGCCCTCCTCTCCTGGGTGACACCAGCACCCCAGGGTGCCCCCAGTTCTGCTCCCCTCTCTCGGGAGACCCCAGCACCCCGGGGTGCCCCGGCGTCCACCCTCTTTTCCTGGGTGACACCAACACCCCGGGGTGCCCCTGGTTCTGCTCCCCCTCTCCTGGGTGACCCCAGCACCCCGGGGTGCCCCCGCGTCCACCCTCCTCTCCTGGGTGACACCAACACCCCAGGGTGCCCCCCATTCCGCTCCCCCTCTCCTGGGTGACCTCAGCACCCCAGGATTCCCCGGATCCTGCTCCTGGCTGGGGGGGGATGTTCTGGCATCTCGGGGGGGACAGTCCTGCCCATGTCCATCCTGTCCAGCTGCACCTGGGCAGGGGAATGGGGTCTCCTGCTGTTGGGCTCCCCCAAAGGCTCCAGCAGAGAAGGGGACCACCCTACAGGACGGTCTTTGGGGGGGCAGCCCAGGAGTGTGCAAACCCCCCACCTGCAGCACACGCCCCCCCGTGGGCCGTGCAACCTGCACCGACCGCATGCACACGTGTGTGTGCACATGCACATGCGTGTGCTCATCCCCTCCGCCTGGTGCTGGGCTCCTCTCAGAAGGGTCTGCCAGGTGTTCTCATACCCCCCCCTCCCCAGCTCAGTGGGGATCCCTCCCCAACACCATCACTTTATTGTTATTACTATTATTGTTACTGTTATTACTATTATTATCTACTCGCCTTCCCCGGGAAGCTGCCGGCGGGGGCTTCAGTATCAGCAGGGCTGGGGGCAAGCGCAGGATGGGGGGAGCATTGCAGAACCGCGCGTACGTGTGGAGACGGAATGAATAAAAGGTAAAGGAGAAATAAGCAACGGAAAAGGAGAGGGAGAGAAATGAAGGGAAACGGGAGAGAGAAGCAGGGGAAGGAAGAGGCCAGCGCCGACGCGGAGCTGGGGATCCGGGAGCCTCGGCTCGGCGGCTCTGCCCACGGGGCTACCCCACGCGATCCCCACCGCCAGCCCCACAGCAGCACGGTGCCCCCAGCGCTCAGCCGCAGCCGCTCGGGGTTCGCGGTGGGGGTACAGGGGTCCCCTCCCTCCGGCCGCACTCTGGTTGCGGTGCCGGTGTGAGAGCCACAGCCGGCCCCGCAGCCCACGCTCCTGCTCCGGCAAGAGCCTCCGTGCCTGACCCCACCACAATCCCCCCAGGGACCGGGGTGCTGGTCCCCCCGCAGCGCTGCATTTACCCCAGGGATGGGGCAGCTGAGGGATGGGGGGGTTTGTGGGGCCAACACGGCCCCCCAGACCCGCTACTGCGTGGGACTTGCCCCACATGGCCCAGCAAACTGCTGGGGGGGGTCCTGGTGTCCCTGACGGTCTCGTGGGTGAGCAGAAGGACACCAGGGTCCGCGACAGGTCCAGAAGGCTCCGGGAAGACCCTTCCCAAGCAATCAACAGCCCACGGGCCTAAAGATGTAGCAGAGTGGGGGCATGGTGAAGGGAAACTAGGGACGGTTTAAAAAATAGAAAGATTGAAGGAAAAAGAAGAGGAAGGGGGGGGGGGAGAGAAAAGGGAGAAAAAAACCTCTAGAGGAGATATAAGAAACCGATAAGTGAACAAAGAGCCAGTATTGAAATAGATCTGAGGGCTGTGCCGCGCTCGGGCCGCACCACATCCCTTTGCAGAGGAGTTTGGGGCTTTTCAAAGGCAGCAGCCGCGTCCTCGGCTCGGCAGCCGCGGGGGGGCCGGGGGGTGCCGGGGGGGGGCTGGCAAGGAGGGGCCCGGGGTCACCCCGCTCTGCCGAGCTGCGGGCTGGGGGTGCCAGCGGGCCCTGGCGCACCCACGGGTCCCCCGGCGACCCGCAGCGCGGCCGTGGCGCACGGCGGGGCTGAGCGGGGCTGGGGGACACACGGGGACACGGGGGTACGGGGGGGTACACGGGGGTGCGAGTGCAGCCCCCCCCGCTCCCTTCGCGAGGGCGGCGGCGCCACCTGGTGGACATTCTCGGGGACTGCTCGGTGCTCTGTGCCCGGTGATGCTCGGTGCTCCATACCCGGTGGTGCTCAGTGCTCCGTGCCTGGTGATACTCAGTGCTCCATACCCGGTGATGCTCGGTGCTCCGTGCCCGGTGATGCTCGGTGTTCTGTGCCCGGTGATGCTCGGTGCTCCGTGCTCGGTGATGCTCGGTGTTCTGTGCCCGGTGATGCTCGGTGCTCCATGCCCGGTGATGCTCGGTGCTCCGTGCCCGGCGGTGCTCAGCGCTCCGTGCCCGGTGATGCTCAGCGCTCTGTGCCCGGTGATGCTCGGCGCTCCGTGCCCGGTGATGCTCGGTGCTCCGTGATGCTCGGTGCTCCATACCCGGTGGTGCTCAGTGCTCCGTGCCTGGTGATACTCAGTGCTCCATGCCCGACGGTGCTCAGTGCTCCGTGCCCGGTGGTGCTTGGTGCTCCGTACCCGGTGGTGCTCAGTGCTCCGTGCCCAGTGGTGCTCGGCGCTCCGTCCCCAGTGGTGCTCAGCGCTCCGTGCCCAGTGGTGCTCAGCGCTCTGTGCCCGGTGGTGCTCAGCGCCCCGTGCCGGTGCTTTGGGGCGTTCGTGCTCCCCGCAGCACACGGGGAGCAGGGCGGCAGCTCAGGGCCCCGGGGCGCTCAGCGGGGGGAGCAGCCGCACACACACACGCGTCCCCCCAAGTGGCACATGTGCCAGCACCCCAGAGAGCCCCCGCGCAGCACCACGTGCACGCACAGCTCTCCCTGCCCAAAACCCCCATGCACCCCCAGGGCACCGTGATGCAGGAGCCCCCGGTGGGGCCCCCCACCCGTGACCCCCCCTGCGGCATCCTCAGCACGTCCCCACCAACCAGCAGCCTGCTCTTCGGTTTTTACAAATTTTATTTATAACAATATCTGTTTTGTTTAGTTGTAAAGTAATCCAGCAAAAATTATTAAAACATTTTCCCCCCAATAAAAGGATGGGGTTGCCCCCCGCCCTCCCCCCACATGCGTTTTCTTTATTTCTACTATAAAAGCTAGGTCATTTCCATGGGGTTTTTGTGGGTTTTTTTGTCTTTTTTCTTTTTCCTGTTAAAAAATGTGCATGTTGGAGAGCGGGCGAGGTGCAGGAAACAAGCCGGAGCGAGGGGCCGCGGACCCTCCGCACCACACCAGGGCTGGGGGCAGCGGTGGGGCCATCGTCCCTGCCCCCTGTAACAGTCAGGGGGGGCAAACAGTGGGGAAAAAGGGGGGGCTGAGGGAGGCCAAGCTGCAGGAGAAAGGGGGAGCCGGGGAGCAGCAGATTTGAGGGGGGAAGGAAACAAGGAGCTGCAGGGGCTGGGGGACACGGAGCCGAGAGCTGGGGGTGCATGCGGACCCCGACCCGCCTCCCTCCCTGCGCCCCATGGAGCCGTAACCCCGCGCGTCTCCGTCAGCCCCGCCGAGCTGGTCCCGGCACAGCGACCGCGGCACCGTCCCGGCTCCGCAACGGCGGCTCGACCCGCGGGGGGGAGGAGGAGGAGGGAGGGAGGGGGGGCCCCAACGTAAAGAAATTTAAAATAAACCAAAGCCGGATCTGGCAATGAGAGGCGCTGAGGCCCGGTACCGGGGAATATACAGGTAATAATACTGCTCACATAGAAAAGTAATAATCCTTCATTTGTACATTTATACAGTGGCTCTCGGCTCCCCCCGGCCCCCGCCCACCTCCTGCCATGGGTGTCTGTGCCAGGCGCGGGCGCCGCGGCGCCGCGGCCCCTTCGCCCCCGTCCCGTCCCTACACCAGGGGGTCGGCCAGGTCGTCGTCCGCGCCCCGCGACAGCAGCTCCCGCTTCTCGTCCGTGCTGGCCAGCGAGTTGCGGCTGTTGTGGGCGCCCATGTACAGCGTGGCGTACACCGGGTTGGTGAAGTTGGTGGGCTGCGGAGATGGGGGGAGCGGGTGGGAGGGGGCACGGACACCCCCATACCCAGCAGAGAGGTCCCCGGGGGTGCCCTGCGAGAGCAGCCACCTCCTCCCCGTACAGCAACCGCTGTCCCGCCCCGCAGCCTCCAGCGCCAAAGCCTTTGTGACCCCTCAGAGCCCCCCAAAGCTTCTCTGCTCCCCGGGGAGCCCCGATGCTGCTGCAGTAATGTGCCCCCCCGCTTCACGCCGGACCCCGTGCGGCCGCCGTCCCGCCCCTCACCTTGTCGGGGTCCAGGGCGAAGTCCGCGTCCAGCAGCTCCCCCACGTCGTCGTCGGGCTCCCCCTCGTACATTTTGTAGGTGGGGTTCCCGATCTCCACGTTCATGGCACCGTTGGTCATCCGCTGGTGCTGGAAGCCCTTGGCACTGGGCGGGGGGGCGGGATGGAGGGTCAGCGCCAGCGACGTGGGGTGCGGCAAACAGGGCCCACACCCCCCCAGCGGTCCCCCATTTGTCCCACGTGTTCGAGTCCTTCAAGCCCTGCGAGGAGGGTTCCCCCCCGAGCCCCCAGCAGCCCAGACTCACCCTTTAATCCTCCACTTGTACCAGACAAAAGCCACCACGGTGAGGAGGATGAGCAGCAGCAGGATGGGGATGACGATGGAGGCCGTTCCTGCGGGAGGAGAAGCACAGGTGAGGGCAAAGCGTGGGGGGGGGGCAGTGCCCTGAGCCCCCAGCGCTGCTCCTGCCTCATGGGAAACGACCTGTCCCCTCCCCACCAAAGAAAAGGGGTCAGGAGGTGTACAGGGTAACCCTGGATTAACAGGCAAAGACGCGTCCCTGACCCCCTGTGCTGGTTGGACTGAAAACGGGTTGATTTTCTTCCTGCATTACAAACCTTTCTCTTTCCCAGCCAGCGCGCTCATGATCTGCACTCAGGTTGAGAACAAGCAGATCCCAGCCCAGCACAGGGTTCATGGTTTGAATCGCTCTGCTCTGAGAGCCAAGGACACTCTGAGCTCTGCCCACAGGTGGGAGGCAGCGAGGAAGGGGATGGACGGACAGAGCTGGACTGACACCCACACGGAGCAACCACAGTGTTCCAGCCCATTAGCATCCTGCTCATTATTTAAGGAGAGTTGGGACCTTCTGGGTGGCTCTTCCATTTTCTCTGGTATTGGCTCTTGTTATTAAGCCAGGGGAGTTTTTGGTGTGGGACGTTTAGTTCGGCTTTTACCATTTTGCAGAGGCCTCTGATCCTTTCTGCCTTTCTCCTCTTTTCTCTCTCTGGGATCGGCTTTGGGACCAGGTGCCGTTTCCTGGCACTGGCTGCTCAGCGTGTTCATGAGGAATTGCCTTGACTATCTTCTATTTCTATTTTCTATGTATATTTACTAATAGTGTATCAGTATTTTGTTATTTTCCTAAACTGTGTTGATCTCACTCCAAGTTCCTCCCTTCCCTTTCGATTCTCTCCCATACTGGGGGAGGTGAGCGAGCGGCTCCGTGGTTGCATCACCAGCGCCGGTTCAACCGTGACACCCGCCCCGTTCGGCATCGGGCCCCGCGGTGTCCCCGGGGCAGGACTGTCCCATACGTACGGCTGCTCTGCTGCTCGCTGACGATAAAGGCCTCGCAGCGCGGCCCCGTCATCCCCACCGGGCACCTGAGAGCGCAGGGAGAGCACCGGGGTTAGCGGGGACAGGACAGCATGCGGGGCGGGGAAAGAGCTGGGGGCACAGACCTGGGGCCAGGGGGACACAGATTGGGGTCTGTCAGTCACCTGCTTGCGTGGGGCCAAGGAGCCCACCCGTACCACCCCCAGCCCCACTTACAGGCACTCGGGCATCTGCGTCTTGTCGCTGATGGAGCAGGTGCCGCCGTGCGCGCAGTAGTTGTCGCAGGTCAGGCAGCTGGGCGCGATCTTGCCGTCCAGGCAGCTGTGGGGCAGAGAGGATCAGGACCCCCCGTCCTGCCCCATATCCCCCCCAGCACTCTGTTGCAGGCTGTTATATCATCCCTGCAGCACGGCTCACGGCCATGAGGATGGGCACCCCCATCACCTCCTCCCAGGGCCCTCAAGTCACCCAGATTTCTTCACTGCCCTGAATTACCAACCCAGCATCTCCCAGCCATGCGCAATCCCCAGTAACGTGGCCCATGGGGACATAGGGGCTTTTTAATTGACTCATCTTGCCCGCCATCCCCTCTCCCTCCCTCCCTCAAATTCCGCGCCCCCAGCACCTACATGCAGGAGACTTCTCCGCTCTGCTTGTTGACGCTGCACTTGCCCTTCTGGCAGCGGGTGCACTTGTCGTCCTCGCAGCGGGCGCCCTCGAACTGCGCGGGGCAGCGGCACTGCTTGGAGCCAGCGGCCGTCATCTGGCACACGCCCCCGTTCTCGCAGTAGTCAAAGCACTGCCCTGCAGAGCACGGGGGGTCAGGGTGGGCAGCCCCCCCGGAGCGCCGCACCACACAATCACACAACCCCAGAGCGTCAGGGGTTGAAGGGACCTGGAAAGCTCATCCAGTGCAATCCCCCCATGGAGCAGGAACACCCAGATGAGGTTCCACAGGAACCAGGCGGGTTGGAATGTCTGCAGAGAAGGAGACTCCACAACCCCCTGGGCAGCCTGGGCCAGGCTCTGCCACCCTCACCACGAACAAGTTTCTGCTCAGATTTAAGCGGAACCTCCTGTGTTCCAGTTTGCACCCATTGCCCCTTGTCCTGTCACTGGTTGTCACCAGAAGAGCCTGGCTCCATCCTCCTGACACTCCCCCTTTCCATCTTGATCCCCAGGAATGAGTCCCCCCTCAGTGTCCTCTTGTCCAGCTCCAGAGCCCCAGCTCCCTCAGCCTTTCCTCCCACGGGAGATGCTCCACTCCCTCCAGCATCTTGGTGGCTGCGCTGGACTCTCTCCAGCAGTTCCCTGTCCTGCTGGAGCTGAGGGGCCACAACTGGACACAACACTCCAGCTGTGCTCTCGCCCCGTGTCTCTAGAGAGCATCCCCCACGAGACATCCCCACGTCCCCAGCCCCGTGCCGGTGGCACTCACGGTACTGGCAGCGGTCGCCGATGAAGGGTGGCGCGCAGCGGCAGTTGGGCTGGTTGCCCTGGTTGACGGCGCAGCTGCCG
The DNA here is from genome assembly GCA_901699155.2 of Streptopelia turtur. Classification (NCBI taxonomy): domain Eukaryota; kingdom Metazoa; phylum Chordata; class Aves; order Columbiformes; family Columbidae; genus Streptopelia; species Streptopelia turtur. Next base: position 5,132 of record CABFKC020000190.1, on the reverse strand, counting down.
TTGTTCAGGCAGTAGTCGGTGCACACTTGCTGGTTGCACCGCGGCCCCGTGAAGCCGGTGGGGCAGCGGCAGGTCGGCATGCCTGAGAACAAGAGGCCGTCAGCGTGCCGTCCGTCCGTCCATCCGTCCGCCCAGCGAGCAGCCCCGGGCCCCAGGCTCACCGGACGGGGAGGCGGCACACGTGCCCCCGTTCTGGCAGTAGTCCCAGCACTGGTCAATCTGGCACTTGTCGCCGTTGTAGCGCGGCTGGCAGCGGCACTTGGCCTGCTTGCGGGCGTTGAGGAAGCAGCTGCCGCCGTTCAGGCAGACCAGGTCGCAGGTGTCGGTGGTGGGCACTGCAAGAGAGGGAAAGAGCGATGGGTTTGTTAAGAACAAGTTTCTCTTTGAGTGGATTTTCCTTTCAGCTAAAGTCTTCTTACTAACCACGCTTTTCTGGAAGCTAGATACATGTTTTGGTAGACATAGCAATGGAATGCAAGGTCGCTGATAAGGATGCACATCCCACGAGAGGGGCAAGCAGTGAACTGAACTGGTGACCAAACCGACCAACTAAGTATTCCATCCCATTCACGTGCTACTTCATATAAAAGTGGGAGATCACGAGGATCTCGTCCCTTTTTCCCTATGGCCAACATTAGGATAGGACCTTGCGAGTCATCCCTGCAAACTGAGGCCTCATGACAGACTGAATCCAGCTCCACTTGGCTGCAGAGTCCAGTCCAGGACTTTGGGTGCCTGCCCTGCAGCTGCCGGGACTTTCAAGATTGGTTTTGTATATTTTGTATTATTTTCTCTATTTATTAGTGGCATTAGTAAAACATTTTTGGTTTTTTCCCAACTCTTTCTCCCTGTCCTTCTTTTGCCTTCCCATCACCAGCCCTTAGTGGGAAGAGGGAGGAGAAGGGGTTAACAAAACATCTGCCACAGTTTATTCTCACCTTGCAATCAAACCTTGACAGATCTGTTGGCGCCCAACATGGGCGGAGAAAGGGTTAAAAAGGGGTGAGCGGGACCCTGCTGGGTGAGACCCCCCACCCAGCCCAGCCCACCTACCGACAGGGGAGACGGTGGGCGACGGGAATGACCACGCAGGTGCCGTTGTCCAGGCGTTTGCCATTGGGGCAGGTGCAGACGGGGCCACTGGGGCTGAGCAGGCAGAGCCACTCGCACTTCTTGCGGTCGCACGGGTTGGTCACTGCCCAGAGGGGAGGGGACGATGTGGGGTGACCCACAGCGCTCCCCTCATCCTCCAGCACCCCACTGATCAGGCCCCAGACACCCCCCTCCGACCCCGGGCGCAGGGTGGGGGTCCCGGGCCCGGCACGTACCCTCCGGTTGCTTGTACTGGTGGTAGAGCACGACGTCGGTGGCGTGGTTGAGGCCAGATGTCAGGTTGGTGACAGCCTTGTGGCCAAACTTGTGGATCTTGAAGATGCGGTTGTTGATGTAGGTGACCCCGTAGATGTAGTCCTCGAAGATGTCGATGCTGAAAGGGTGGCTCAGCCCTGGGGAGCAAAGAGGGGACACGTGCAGGCAGAGGTGACACAGCTGCCTTGGGCAGGGCTGCTTTGGGATTTTGGGTGGATTTGAGGTTGAAGGACAGTGCTGGGGGGTGTGCTGGTCGGACTGAAAATGGGTTGATTTCCTTCCTGCATTACAAACCTTTCTCCTTTCCCAGCCAGCGCGCTCATGATCTGCACTCAGGTTGAGAACAAGCAGATCCCAGCCCAGCACAGGGTTCATGGTTTGAATCGCTCTGCTCTGAGAGCCAAGGACACTCTGAGCTCTGCCCACAGGTGGGAGGCAGCGAGGAAGGGGATGGACGGACAGAGCTGGACTGACACCCACACGGAGCAATCACAGTGCTCCAGCCCATTAGCATCCTGCTCATTATTTAAGGAGAGTTGGGACCTTCTGGGTGGCTCTTCCGCTTTCTCTCTGGGGTGCAAGATGGGGGAATTTTGTTTGGGACGTTTAGTTCGGCTTTTACCATTTTGCAGAGGCCTCTGATCCTTTCTGCCTTTCTCCTCTTTTCTCTCTCTGGGATCGGCTTTGGGACCAGGTGCCGTTTCCTGGCACTGGCTGCTCAGCGTGTTCATGAGGAATTGCCTTGACTATCTTTTATTTCTATTTTCTATATATATTTACTAGTAATGTATTAGTATTTTTTTATTTTTCTAAACTGTGTTGATCTCAGTCCAAGTTTCTCCCTTCCCTCCTGATTCTCTCCCTTATTGGGGTGGGTGAGCGAGCAGCTGTGTGGTTGTACTGCCAGCTCGGGTTCAACCATGACCAGGTGCCCGCAGGCTCCATTCCTGCTGCGGAGCATTTAACGAGGAAAACCCGCCCTTGTTATCATCTGCTGAGCATCCCATGGGCATCGTCCCCTGGCAGGTCCCTCTCCTCCCCGCTGCTCCATGGGGCTTGGGCGCCACTCACCCTTCTTGTTGTCGATGGCCACGACGGGGTCGGTGCCATTGAGCCGGATGCTGCCGATGACGGAGAGCTTGGCGTCGGCCCAGTACAGCCGCTCGTTGTGGTAGTCCACAGCCAGGCCTGCGGGGACACACACCCCCGGTGAGGTACAGGCCTCCCCGCCAACAACATGTCCAGCAGAACAGGCCCCCACCGCCCTTACACACTCCTGAGCCCCCAGGCTGAGCCTCCCGGACATGAGCGGGTTCTACGTCCCTCCTGTCGAGGCTTCCACCAACCACCTGGCACCGTCCCTGCTCACCTGTTGGCCACTGGATGTTGTCCTGCACCAGGGTCTCGCGCAGCGTTCCGTCCATAGCAGCCGTCTCGATCTTGGGGTGATTACCCCAGTCTGACCAGTACATAGTTCTGCAAAGGACACACGCAGGTCGTTCCCGGCGGGGGAGCAAGGAGGGGATGAGCAGGACAGTTCGAGAGCTGGGCAGAGGGAAGGGAGAAGGGGCTCAAGTTTCTCACCCCCTAAGCGGGTCGACTACGATGGCGTGGGGCTCATCGATCATGCCCGAGATCAGCGTCTTGCGATTCTCGCCTTTCATCTGCGCCACCTCGATGACATCCCGCCCCGAGTCTGTCCAGTAGATGTTCCCGGCAACCCAGTCGATGGCGATTCCCCGCGGCATCTTCAGCCCCGAGATCTGCGAAGGGCAGAAAGTGGGGAGAGGTGAGCGCAGAGCACACGGCAGCCCGGCCTCGGCGTCCCCCGCACCCCACGGCGCTCACGTTCAGGTGGGTGACGCCGCCGTCGATCTGGCGCCGGTTGCGGTTGGAGGCGGTGGAGGCAGCGGAGGAGGCGGGCAGCTCCCGGTACGAGATCCTGCCCGTGTGCCAGTTGGTCCAGTAGATCTTGTTGCCCTTGACGTAGATGTCCATGGCGTCGATGCGCACGTTCTCATCGCCCTGGAAGGCCGGCTCGTAGGCCGAGTTGGGGTTGAACGGGTACATGCTCCGGATCTTGTTGTCGTCCGCGATGTAGAGGATTTGGTGCTCAGAACCTGCAGAGCGGCAGAGGAGGGGGGTCAACTCAGCTCCGTGATGGGGCCACTGGGAGCTTGGAACCCCCTTGGGCTCGTTCTGCCAGGGAAGGACAGACTGACGGCGCCCCCTGTTCCCTCCTGACCTTCTGCTTTGCACATGTTGTCCGTCTTCATGAAGTTCTTGGCGCAGCTGCAGATGTGGGAGCCCTTGGTGTTGTTGCAGAGCTGGGAGCAGGTCCCGAAGCGCAGGCACTCGTTGACATCTGGGCAGCAGGGACGGGAGTTGGGGGGAGACCAGGAGGGCGTCCCACACCCACCCCATTCCCCATATTTGTGCCCCAAGGACACCAATTCTGACGCCCCAGAGGTGCAAAGACACATCTCATTGGCAAAAACCAACTGTAATCCCAACAGTGCGACTCCCAACCCTCTCCGGCAGCGCCAGGACGTACCTTGGCAGGAATTCTTGTCCGGCACCTTCTGGAAGCCTCTGCGGCACGTGCAGTACGTGGTGGAGCGTGACTGAATGCACTGGGCCTCGTCCCCGCACATGGTGGCGTTGGTCGTGCAGTCGTATGACTTGTGGTCTGGGGGGGACGCACCGTCAGCACCGGTGCCAACCCTGATTCCCCCCCCGGACACCCCAGTCACCCCCACCCACCGTGGGAGCAGGAATCCTCGTCGGAACCATCTCCGCAGTCATCAAAGAAGTTGCAGCGGAGGTTGGCGCTGATGCACTTCTTGTTCTCGCACAGGAACTCGTTCTTGTCCTGGCTGCAGCTCTTGGGCTTGGCTGTGGGTGACTCTGCGGGAGCACGGCCAGTGGTTGTGACGCTCCGTGTCCCCCCATGGGAACCACGGGGTGCAAACGGGGGGCCAGGCAGGGACCCAGGACGCCTACACCCGCCACCCAGTTTTTGGGAAGGAGTGGGCAAAGCAAACCCCAGCTCCTGGGCTAAAGCCGGGCTCTGCTAGGACCAGTCCCAAGGCCGGGCCAGAGCGGGACCCGCAAGCAGCCCCACTCACCGCAGTCCTTCTCGTCCGTGTTGTCTCCGCAGTTGTCGATGCCGTCGCACTGTCGACCGATCCACAGACATACCCGGTCGTTCTTGCAGCGGAACGGTCTGTTGGGGGGACACTGGAATTTCACTGCACCAGCAAACAGAAACAAACGGTGACGGTGAAAGGAGACGCCGTAGCCAGGCTGTCACGCTTGTCACGAGCCGCCGCTTGGCCTCCGCCCGCTCTCCGGGATGGCCTGTCCCACGAGGGCGAGCGGGCTCCGGAGACTAAAGCAAAGAGACTGAAGCAAAGACAACTGCCCGGTTGCCGGCCCGGCTGCGGGAGGGTCAGCCCTCTGCCCCCCCAGCCCCTGCCCCAGCCCCAGCACCTGTGTGACCCCGCTTTCTGACCGGAGCCACCTCCCGTCCCCACCAGCTGCCCGCCCATCTAGAGGGGACGTGCGGAGCTGCCGGAGGTACCACGGCCCCCCAGGTTGTCACGGTGTCACTCACAGCACTCCTCGGGGTTCTCGTCCGAGTTGTCCCCGCAGTCGTCCTCCCCGTCGCACTTCCAGGCCAGGGGCTTGCACAGCGTGTTGTTGCACTGGAACTCGTCCAGGGGACACGTGCGAACTGTGAGAGCGCGGGGCAGGAGGGGACA
>CABFKC020000189.1:0-35980 GCA_901699155.2 Streptopelia turtur | reverse complement strand
CTCAGGATTACATCGCAATAACGCCTGGTCTGCATTACCAAGCTTTGGTTTTGGTTATACCCCGAGTTTTTGTGCTTTTGAAAATTGGAGAGGGAAGTGCCACTCTATTCCACAAGGCCCCTGATAGACAGTGGGAAAGCTCACCCGATGCATGGAAAATTTATAAATGCAAAAATGAGACTATTCGAATGGAATTGCAAATTAGGCCATGAAGAGCAGTAGATAGTAATGAAAGTACCCAGGAACCACAGGCAGTACAAAGTGCACAAAATCAGGCAGAGAACCTAATGATAGGATTAATCCGAGACTTTGCACGAACACAAAATATCAGTAGCATCACTGCCTGCCTTCCCGTACCAAAATCAGCTGAGGACCCAGTACAGTGGGGAATAATCGCTACTACCTTACCAGAAATAAACAGAACTGGTAAGATAGCATGTGAATCCCACACTAGAATAGAAGAAGTTCCAACTGAACAAAGGATAAGAGAAGGACAAAAATGGAAAACGCCAGGACCCAGGGCAGATTGTTTAAAATTTCCTAAAGCAAGGTATATTACAATAGGATGATTCCACGATGTAGAATGGTGCTTCTATGACAAGTGGACCACTAAAACAGTGAATCAAAAGGTTGAACAGACCTACTGGAAATGCAAAGATCAGGATAACAAAAACATAACTGAATTATGGAACAATACGTGGACATTAAGTATTGTACAACAATACCAATACAGTGAAGCAATTCCATGGTGCATACGGTGGTCCGATGTAACAGAAGGAATGACAGTACCATGGTGGAATTGCTCACGGGTGATAACTTGTCAAACAGACATTAAAGAGATACCTTTGTCCATTGTCAAAGTAGCAGTGATTACGGGCTGCATTTGTCGGAAACAATTAGACTCACAGGCAGCCTTTAAAATTGGCATTGATAAAGACAAAATTGACTGTAAAGGAGTTATAGGCAGTATGGGACATTTAGTTTGGGCCTTAAGTGATGGGACCTGGACTACACATTTGCCAATGGGAGGACCAATTAGAGAAATTACTTTGGGGTTGCCAACACTATGTCCCATTTGGAAAAGGTCACCTTTGAAAAATAGGCAAGAACTATTACAGGTCAGACATAAATGAGAAATAAACGAGGATGATGTGTGGCATGAACCATCAAGCAGTGTTAAATTTAGCTGGGCACTAGAATCTTTCTTTGCACCAATTGCAGCCTATAGGAATAGAGAAATGATTGATAAATTGATCGGGCAAATGGATCGATTGGCTAGAATAACTAAAAAGGTTTTCGGGATCTCAATATACAATTACAAGCTACGACTAAAATGACCTTGCAGAATAGAATTGCACTCGACATAATGTTATTAAAAGAAAATGGCGTCTGTGGATATTTGAAAGACAGAATCGATCACTGCTGCATCCATATTCCAGACGTAACTTCAGAGGTTGAGAAAGACATTTCCGAGCTGACCCAAACACAAGTGGAGCTGCAAAAGGAAAGACAAGATGCAGAACAGAGCTGGATAGGAGCTCTGTTGAATAAATTCGATTTAAAATTTGGGAGGATGGGTACATTCACTACTAGAAAGTGTAGTTGTACTTGCAATTGTGATTGTTCTTCTTTGTTTGTTGTATGTAGGTATTAAGCGCATAATTAGTCAAACAAATGCTAGGAATAATCGCATTTTCAGTATCCTGAGTAGGAATTATGCTAATCCTATATTTGATAACCCTCCAGCTTATGAAGAGGCATGACTGGAACTATCACACCTGAAGGGAATTACCCAATCAATAATCGAAGAAAATTGATTGAGGTGAAAATGCATTGTCTAAGAATAGAAAAGCATTTTCAAAGGGGGGAAATGTTAGTAACCGAACCAGTTTTACAAAATGTTCCTGAAAGGATGAATCAGTTTTGTAAACTGTCCCTGAGAGGATGTTCAAGCATATCGTGTTCGAGTACACTCTTATCTTAACAAACCTAGCTTTTATCTTAGCCTAAATACGTATAGAGTGAGGACACTGCACATGATCAAAATAGTTCCAAGATGTAGCAATCGATGTTGTAATCAATATTGAGTAACCATTACGTATCTTAATGAATATATGAATATGTATGTGAATGGACTGTATAAATACTGTGTAACTTAAACTGACCAGCGAAGCCAGCTTTGGGTGCGAACCCCTGGTTTCCCAGCGCTGAAATAAAGCACCGCATATAACTACGCCCGTGGTTATGTGTCCTGATTGCTAACACTCTGATAAGCGGCCAAAGATGGGTGGGATTTACCAGTGCAACCATAGGGATTCCTTGCTGCCCTTTCTCATGCATCGCCAGTATGCAAGCAGCCTTTTGTGTGCCCTCAGCCAATTCTGACGATCCTCTTATCTTAAAGGTGGTGGGCTCTCCAAGTTCCTTGGAATCCATGCTGCCAGCCCAGTAAACTACCCAAGCTGTTATGGACTGATCACTATCTAGTCCATCACTTAAAAACACACTGGGTCCCCAAAATCCTCCAGCTTAATCATTACTCATTAATATCCAATCACCCCCCATAAGTGAAACACACCAAAGATATTCCATTTCCATTTCACCAGGCTTGCAGGAGAATTTAGCTTGCAAGTCACTAAGCTTGGGTCCCATCCATGGGATGGTATGAAAGGCAGTTCTGGGGTTTCTGCCCTGTGAACCTGTATATCTTTCTGACAAGGTTTTGATTGCGGGGTGACAATAAAACCATGGCAGATGTATTGCTAACCCCCTCTCCCCCCATCCTTCTTTAGCCCCTCCCTCTCCCCCCTTCCCACTAAGGACAGGCGATTGGGAAGGAAAGAAGGACCAAGAGAAGAGAGTTGGAAAAAATTAAAAATGTTTTACTAATGCTACTAATAAAACAGAGAAAATAATACAAAATATACAAAAGCAATCTTGAAAGTTCCGGCAACTGCTCCGGCAGATATAGGGCTGGCACCCAGAAGTCCTGGACTGGACTCTGCAGCCAACTGGAACTAGATTCAGTCTGTCACTAGGCCTAAGTTCGCAGGGACGACTCACAAGGTCTTCTCCTAATGTCGGCCATAATGAAAAGGGATGAGATTCTCGTGAACTCCCATTTTATACGAAGTATCACGTGAATGGGATGGAATACTTAGTTGGTCAATTTCAGTTCACTACTTCTCGTTGCCCCTCTCGCGGGATGTACATCCATCCTTATCAGTAACCTTGCATTCCATTGCTATGTCTACCAAAACACGTATCTAGCTTTTCAGGAAAATGCAGTTAGTAAAAGACTTTAGCTGACAGGGAAATTCACTAAAAGAGAAACTTGTTTTTTAACAAAACCAAGACACTTTCCATTTTAATAAGAAGTCTCACATCTTTTGCCAAAGATGTTTTAAGGCCTTCCAACGGAGAATGTTCTGGCTACCCCACAGCCTTCAGTGTAAAGCAGGAAAGGCAACCATTAGTTGGAGTTCACAGTGACACAGGGAATTAACAATTAACTAATTAACACTTAAAGACTTAACAAAGAGCTAACCCTTTAGCCCGCATCACTATTGCCTAGCCTTGCTTAGCTTTGTGTAACTTATTGTACGAGAAACAGGAGTTCGCTGACACCTTGCAAATATAATAATCCTTGAGTGAATCCTTGGTGTATTCTTGGGTGACCTAGATAACAGAAACTTGGGCACAGGACAGGAGATATGCCAGTTTTAACCAGCTCAGCAGTCTGAGTCCTAACCAGCTCATCACACTGGACCAAAGGTGACCGTGTACAGAGAAAGAGATCCGGGTTCACGATCACTGCGCAGCTGCAACCAGGATGAGCCAGAGGTGGAGACTACGGAAATGGTCTCCCGGAACTCATTGTAATAAGAACCGCCTTCTCGGGGACAGGTTATGAATATGTATAGGCGTTCCTAAAACTTTCATGAATATGTAACACTTTACTGCATTTAACCAAGTTCACAGCTACTATAAATTTACACACATATTAGGTGAAATTATTCCCCATGTGTCTGGCGCCATGTAAATACATACCTTCTTCTCAGTCTCAAGGGCTATAAGGTCATTTCCGCAGCTCAACAGGACCAGGAGCTGAGGGCTGCCTCTGAAGAGCCCTTTTGTTGTGGCCCAGGTGCTGTAGCACAGTGAGATACTGTCCAGGGGCTTATAAGGAGCGAGTTGAGTACTGTCCAGGGGCGGATGAGGAGCGAGTTGAGAGTCTATGGGTGAAAATTAAGGGGCAGGCTGGCAGGGGTGATACTGTTGTGTCTGTTACAGGCCACCAGATCAGGATGAGGAAGTTGACGAGGCCTTCTTACAGGGAGTTGAGAGCAGCCTTGCAATTACAGGCCCTGGTTTTCATGGGGGATTTTAACTACCCTGATGTTTGCTGGAAGGACTACTCAACCAGCGATCCACAGTCCAGGAGTTTCCTCCAGTCCATTGATGATAACTTGCTGATGCAAATCGTGGATGAGCCAACTAGGAGAGGAATGCTGCTGTATCTCATCCTCACTAACAAGGAGGGTCTGGTTGAAGCAGTAAAGGTTGAGGGCTGCCTTGGCTGCAGCGACCATGAAATGGTGGAGTTCAGGATCTCATGTGGCAGGAACAGAATACCTAGCAGAATCGCTACCCTGGACTTCAGTAGGGCCTACTTTGGCCTTTTCAAACAATTGCTAGGGGAAATCCCATGGGCAAGGGTACTTCAAGGTAAAGAGGCCCAAGATAGTTGGTTAGCATTCAGGGACTGCTTCTTCCAAGCTCAAGATCAGATCATCCCAATACGTAGGAAGTCAAGGAAGGGAGCTGTCCCGTCCCAACAGATGGGATGAGGGATGAGTTAAATCTGAACGTGACACGTGCCCTGACTCAGCAGATGAGATCAGGTGTGAGTTAACTCTGGGTAATTCCGCGCGGCGTGGTGGGATACAAATTACAGCGATTAGTGACTTGGCAAAAGTATGTTATAATATCACAAAACTTATCAATACATTGACAGCAAAAGTACTTCTACAAACGGTGGATTGGCAACAATTAGCAACTATAATACAAAACTTAACAAGACTTTAACAGCAGAATTTAAAATGATGTTACGTTTATATATTCAAGAAAAAGGAAAAGAGAGAGAGGAAGACTAAGATATGAGAGAGAGAAAGAGATTAAGATATCACCACTCCACAGGTTATCGATCCAGCGATATCCAGTGAAGAGAGGGTGGATGTGTTGAAGACTTTGGTCATGCTGTGCAGAATATACACACCACACCTGATGTCACACACGGGGTCATTTTATAACCCAGTTCATTTACATGTGGGCAGTTCATCTCCTCCCTCTGCTCACTCTTCATGCTAATTAGGAAGACTCTTCTGGAAACGGGTCTGGGGTCTTCAAACTAGGGGAAAATTCACAGTACTGACTGGAAGTGAGTTGCCTTGCCTGTCAGGGGTAACTGTTGGTTCATGGTTTCTTCTGATAATTAGTTGTCCGACAGATGGTTCATCTCATTCCAATTAGGCCATGAGGCCTTCACAGCAATTGACAAGGTGCCTGACACCATAACCATCTATCTCTTCTGCCAAACACAACACCTTGGTAAAGATAAGGGAGATGTGTGCCTACACAACCATCCATCTTATCCTCCCAAAGTAACAAAACCCAGACATTTAAGACATAAGAAGGTCCTTTGTTCTGCTAAGGATGGGGGGAGGAAGCACTTCAAGGTTGTCACAGGAGCCAGGAGACCTGCTTGGTTAAACAAGGAACTGCTGGGAAAACTCAAGTGGAAGAGGAGAGTTTACAGATCATGGAAGGAGGGGTTGGCCACTTGGGAAGAATATAAGGCTATTGTCAGGGCATGTAGGAGGGCAACTAGGAAAGCTAAGGCCTCCTTAGAATTAAACCTGGCGAGAGGGGTCAAGGACAATAGAAAGAGCTTTTTCAAATACATGGCAGAAAAAACATGTGGGAAACTACAGCGGGTCTGTGGAATCCTTGACAGAGAGTATGGGAATAGAGATCAGCCTTGAAGATATTAAGGTTTACCCGTGAGAAGGATGGGAGTAAAGGAGTATCTGGAGATATTAAGTTGTACTCATGAGAGAGAAGGGATGTACCTGTGAGAGAGAAGGGAGTAGAAGAGTAACAGGGATGATAGCAAAATTAGCCAAAGAGATGTTACTGCTGTAAGTTGTAACCAATAGTGAAGAGACACATGAATTGGTAAAACTGTATAAAAATGCACTTGTAGCAATAAATGGCATCTACTACTTTCATTCTGGAAGAACTTGGTCCATATCATTTGTCCGTCTCAACCGTGACATCTGGTGACCCCGACGTGATCCTGCATGAAGAAGGATCTTGCATGAAGAAGAGACAGCGGTGAAGCTGTGACAGCCCAAGACGAGCTGTGGAGATGGAGCCTGGTACAGCTGATAGAGCAGCAGGGGGGAGCTGCCGAAGATCCGGATCCTTGAAAAGACACCACGTCAAGAGTAGGTGAGCTACCGGGAACATGGGGGGGAACTTATCTAAAGAAGAGGGTGTTATATTATCTACATGGAAGCTGTTTCTGAAGAAGCAGGGTGTTAGCCTTCCAGAACTGACTTTAAGAAAAATGTTACTATGGGGCAAGAAGCAAGGTTTAGAGGTTAATACGGTGATAGCATTTAGTGTGTCACAATGGATGGACTTGGGAGATAAACTGTTTGATAATGCTACCCAAGGGTCCAAAGAAGCAACTGAATTGTTAACAATGTGGCACTTGTTATTAGAGACTTTGAAAGAGTTAAAAGAGCAACAGGATCAGGTAGAGGTGGCGGAGGGGGATGGTCTTCCTGGCTCTCCTGGGCCGGATTCGGAGGAAAAGGTGAGATTATGTACTATTCCGAGCCCCCCTGTTACTAAAGATTCATCAACACCGCCCAAGTCTGTGTTATCTGATGATATGGATAAGGGTCTGTGGCACTCTCTTGGAAAGTTAAGAGGAATAGATGAGGGGTGTATGTATGTGTGGCCCCGAGATCAAATAAAAGCTATGAAAGACTCACATGAAAAAGCAGCGTTGGGTTATATACGATCTCAGGAGGGGCCCCTGGCACACCGGTCAGAGCAGTGCGTTCAATCGTTTGCTCCACCGTCATCAATCGTGGTTCAGTCGTCTGCGCCACCGCCATTAATCACAGTTCAACCTTCTGTCCTGCCGCTATCAGTCACGGAAGGAAAAAGTGGACATTTTTTTTTCCTATCCCCCCTTGCCTAGAGATTCAGATGGGGAGGATTGTCCTGTGGTGAGCCAAAGCGAGTTCAATAATGTAATTCCTATAAATTCGGGTCCCCCCAACCTGTCCCCTCCCCCCTCCCGCGCTGCTGCAGAGCAAATTCCTGAGGGTGGGGGTGGAGCTTCAGAGCGTAGACCGAACTTTCCAAAAAGCTGGGATTTACCAACAGGTTCGATTACAGTTAGACCGCGGGACCCTGTGTGTTTTTGGAAAAAGGTGAAGGCTAAAGCTATGGAAATAAGGGACTGGGATCTATCGGAAAATATATTGGTTCCTTCCCCTGTTACGGAACCACCACTTGTTGAATCTGCTGGATCTATGGCGTTTCCTGTAGTATGTCATAATCTCACAGGGGAAGAGCCCCACAAGCACGTTCCCTATTCCTGGAAAATAATTCAAGATTTGCAAAAAGCCACTGCCCAATATGGCCCTAATTTCCCTGCGGTTATGCAGCTGTTATGTTTGTTATCCATGGAAGCTATGACTCCCTATGATATTTCTCAGGTAGCTCAGATTATTTTTCAACCTGTACAGCTCACGGTGTTTCGAAGTATTTGGCAGCAAAGGGCTGAGGCACAAGCAGTGGTAAACATAAAATACCCAGACACTGATCCCCATTCTGTTAGTGGTGTGGATGTATTGCTGGGCTTGGGACAGTATGCTAATCTGCAACTTCAAGCGCAATGGCCTCCTCTGGTGCTGGAACAAGTGAAGGCCATAGGGATGGAGGCTATAATTAGAACAGCAGAGTTGGAAGAACCAAAACAAAGATACATCACTATCAAGCAGGGTCCTAAAGAGCAGTTTCTTTCCTTCGTTGAAAAATTACAAGCGGCTGTCGAACGTCAGGTGTTTGATGCGCACCTTTGGGGACTGTTGGTAAAGCAGTTAGCTCGTGATAATGCTAATGCAGATTGCCAGAAACCAACTGAAACTTTGCCAGGGGATTCAGCTTCAGAAGCAATGATGACTGCTTGTGCCAAGGTCAGTTCAGTGGAACATAAAATGACTGCACTCGCTGCTGCTATGGCAATAGCAAGAATACAAGATCAAAAGTGCTATGAATGTGGTCGGAATGGTGATGTAAGACTCATCTGTCCACGTAAAAACAAACAGGTTTCAAAAGCTGCAAGCAGACCTGGCTATGATACAGCCTCAGGAATTTGTTTCAAATGTGGAAAAAAGGGACATTTTTCTAGGCAGTGTCATTCTAAGTATCATTCTAACGGACAGCCACTTCAGCAGGGAAACTACAAGAGCGCAAAGGGGTGCATGCAGACACAAATGCCTCCTTCAGCAATGCCTTGCAACCCTGGCAGTCCATTTCTGGGGTCAGTGCACAGGCAGCCCTCTGTGACAGACTATCAGGAAAAAACAGACGAGCAGCCGGGATGGATGTATCCACCGCCCACACAGTAACTATAATGACTCAAGAGGTGCATAAATTGCACCTGGATGTTGGGGGGCAATTGGCAGGGGACTGAGTGCTTTGTTAATAGGACAATCAAGTAGTACCCTGCAAGGGGTAATGGTACACATGGGGGTTATTGATGCAGACTATACAGGACAAATTTGTGCCTTGGTTTCCACGGCAACCCCACCTGTGACAATACAGAAAGGAACACGTTTAGCTCAACTCGTGCCTTTTTTGAGTTCTGTTCCTAGGACTGAGCAATATCTTCGTGGGGACAGTGGATTTGGTTCAACTAGAAAGCCACTTATTTTTTGGTCTCAAACGGTGTCAGAAAAATGGTCACAAACGGTTTGTACACTCATAATGGATGCTTTTGTCCCCAGCCAGGTGAAGCTTACTGTGTGGTGCGGAATGACCTTACAAACCTTGAAGTTATAAGGAAGATATGGATTTATTTACGACGCCGGACACACGGGGAATCATTTCACCTAATGCGTGTGTAAAATTACAGTAGCTGTGAGCTTGGTTAAATGCAGTAAAGTGTTACATATTCATGAAAGTTTTAGGAACGCCTATACATATTCATAACCTGTCCCCGAGAAGGCGGTTCTTATTACAATGAGTTCCGGGTGACCATTTCCAGAGTTTCCACCTCTGGCTCCTCCTGGTTGCAGCTGCGCAGTGATTGTGAACCCGGGTCCTCTTTCTCTGTACACGGTCACCTTTGGTCCAGTGTGATGAGTTGGTTAGGCCTCAGACTGCTGAGTTGGTTAAAACTGGTGTATCTCCTGTCCTGTGCCCAAGTTTCTGTAATCTAGTTCACCCAAGGATGCACCAAGGATGCACCCAAGGATTATTATTTTTGCAAGGCGTCAGTGAAGTCCTGTTTTTCGTACAATAAGGTACACAGAGTTAAGCAAGGCTAGGCAATAGTGATGTGGGTTAAAGGGTTAGCTCTCTAAGTGTCTTTAGTGATGTGGGGTAGGATTAGTTCTTTAAGTGACAAGTGTTAGTTTTTAAGTGTTAATTAGTTCATTGTCAATTCCCTGTATCATTCCCCCCTTTTCTAAGAGGTTAGTAAATTCTTTTACTAATATGATTCTTTACCTAATGTCTTTACAAAGTACCTGTTAGATTCTAGCTCCAGTCTTAGTTGATGTTTCTTCCAGTTGCTATAAGTATTCCCAGTACTCTGGCAACACTACAAGGAACACCTTATCATGATACAGAGCAGTATCCCTAAAGCTAATATTCCCACTAAAGCTAGAAAAAAGGATCGTAACCAGGTCAAGTTGGGAAGCCAGGAAGTGAGGCCTTCCCATAAATTAGAGAATTCCCATGTTGGATTGTCTCTAGTAACTAGATGGAGGATTTGAGATTGTTCCCATATCTTTTTAATATCTGTTTCTACCTGTTTCTCCTGATTAATATATGAGCAACAGCTTTGGTTTATCACCACACAAACCCCTCCTTCTTTTGCAGTCAGGAGGTCTAAAACCATGCGATTTTGTAGGACTATCTTGCTTAGTGATGATATCTCTTCCTGGAGCCCATGAAGAGCATCCATAGTGGTATTTTCGATTTTATCCATTGTGGCTGATATATTTACCATGGCTTTTTCTAGTTCACTAACTCCTAGTTGAGGAATAAACCATCTAGTAAAACTATGAAATCACAAGGGCCTCTTTACAAGAGGGTTACTCGGCACTGAATGCGTTTTTCTCCATAATGTCCTGACAATACCTGGGGGTGGGTATGAATGGTTAAACACCTTTTCTTGAGGTACTTCTAGCTTCTTCTAGCTCCACCCAGGAGCTAGATCGCAATTTGTTGCTATGTTGGAAGAGAAGCTAGAGTTCTCAATGTTTTGTATGCTGTAATTAAATCCCAGTTCTTTCAGCTTAGTTATATCAAAGATTCCAACACCTTGTGACTGACTACGTTCACTCTCATTTGGAAGTTTTTCCCAACTGGTAGTTTTATCTATGGAGTTCATACATCTAGAATAAATTGTAATTTCAGTCTGATTCGAACGTACCAATTTGAAATGTCTTCCTATTGTTTTACTCAGGTCCTGCCCATAAAGGGAGGTTTGCTTTTGATTTGCATCCAACTTTCCCCCTCCACCCTCTTCTCTACTCCAGTCTGGATGGAATACTCGGAATAGTGGAAATTCCATTCCTCTTGGGAGGAATGTGCATTTCCAACAGTCTGAAAGGTTCAAATTGCTCACAATCATTTGGGTGAGCTTTACATGCCAATTTTTTGTATGCCAACTGTGTCCTAAAGCTATGATTGTGAAAAATACAACTTTCCAGGCTGCACCTGGGTTACCCTCCATGGTGTTTTCCAGGCTTTCTTCACTCTAGAATGATGAATCCAGGCGTTCTGTTCTTTAATCTTGATAGCAGTGAAGGATGTCAGGAGGACTTGAAATGGACCTTCCCATTGTGGTTCCAAAGTCTTTTCTGCAAGAGACTTCACATAAACATAATCTCCTGGTTGGATGTTATGTACTGGTCCATCCAAACCCCTACTCTGAGTTCCAAACACGTTTCCCAATTTTGTTGTTTACCCAATGCTACCATGTAAGAAGTCATAATCTCATTCCCCACTTGCGCAGATATCCCTTTCTGTATACTATAGGGTCTCCCATACAGGATTTCCAAAGGACTCAACTCTTCCTTTGCCCTTGGCCTTGTTCGTATACGCAAGAAGGCCAAAGGGAAAGATTGAGGCCAAGTCAAGTTCGTCTCTTGTCCCAATTTTACAATTTGTTGTTTAATTAAATTATTCATTTTTTCTACCTGGCCACTAGATTGAGGACGATAAGGAGTATGTAATTGACTGTCTATTCCCAAGTGCTGACTGATTTGTTGTACAGTTTTTGAAATAAAATGTGGTCCTCTATCAGAGGATATAATGACCGGAACTCCAAACCTCGGTATTATTTCTTGTATCAATGTTTTAGTTATCTCCCAAGCTTTTGCTGTTCTCGTAGGGAATGCTTCTGGCCAACCTGAAAAAGTATTAGTTAGTACCAACAAATATTGGTACCCCCCTTTTCTTGGGAGTTCCAAAAAATCAATCTGCCACTGTTGTCCAGGTCCATTTCCTTTCCCAATCTGACCCATTTCTGGTTTAGGTGTATTCTTGGGATTAGTCTGGAGGCAAAGATTGCATTGTCATGTCACCTGTCTTACGGTAGTATACAAATTTCTAGCCACTGTTTTTCTGATCAAATATTTATATAGTGCCTCTCTTCCCCAATGCCCCTTCTTGTGCACATTTCTTATTAAAGGCCAGACTACATAGGAAGGAACAATAAGTTTTCCTTGTGGGGTGTGAGGCACCCTTCCTTATTATATGATCCCTCTAAATCTATAATGAGTTTCCGATCTTCCTCAGTATACTCTGGCTTACCTTCTAAAGAAACCTGTCCATCAGGGACTAGGGCACTTTCTACTTTTACCTGTTGTTTAGCCGCCCATTTTGCCTCTCTGTCCGCCAGCTCATTCCCTTTTTCCAGTTCCGAATTCACTTTCTGGTGCGCCTTGATATGCATGGTTGCCACTTTCTTAGGAAGGTGAACTGCTTCCAGTAATTTTAATATCTCACTTGCATGTTTGATATGTTTGCCTTGAGAGTTCAAGAGTCCTCTTCCTTTCCAAATTGCTCCGTGCGCATGTACGACCCCAAAAACATACTTGGAGTCAGTGTAGATGTTAACCATTTTACCTTGAGCTAGTTCCAGAGCACAAATAAGGGCGATTATTTCTGCCTTCTGTGCTGAAGTACTTTTAGGTAGAGGTCCAGATTCTATCACTTCATGGCTAGTGGTTATAGCATAACCAGCATGCCTTTCACCATTCAGGACATAGCTGCTTCCATCTGTAAACCAGTTTTCAGCATTTTCCATAGGACTGTCCTTTAGATCTGGTTGGCTGGAGTATGTTGCTTTGATGGTCTCCAGGCAGTTGTGATGAACTGGTTCTCCATTGTTACCACTGAGAAAAGAAGCTGGATTGACAATGTTAGTGATGATGATTTCTACATCATCCTGTTCCACCATTATAGCCTGATATTTGAGAAATCTTTGTGGGGAAAGCCAATGTCCCCCTTTTGCTTCTAGAACTGTAGACACTGTATGGGATACTAGCACAGTCATTTTCTGACCCATGGTAAATTTCCAAGCCTCCTGTATTTTCAGTACCACTGCAGCAACTGCCTGCAGGCATGCAGGCCACCCTTTTGCAGTTGCATCTAATTGTTTGGAGAAGTAGGCCACTGCTCGTTGGTACGGGCCAATATCCTGTGCCAGTATACCCAAGGCTATTCCCTGTTTCTCGTGAGAGAATAGAAAACATGGTTTACTTACATCTGGGAGTCCTAGAGCAGGGGCTGACATCAAAGCTCTTTTTAGTCCTTCAAAGGCTCTCGTAGCTTCTTTATTCCATTGCAGGCATTTCTGATCTGTGGGTACTAGTGCATACAATGGTTTGACAAGCAATCCATAATTATAGATCCACAACCGGCACCACCCTGTCATGCCCAAAAAGGTCCGTAATTCTTTTACAGTTTGAGGCTTTGGAGTTTGGCATATAACCTCCTTTCGAGCCTGTCCCAGGGTCCTCTGCCCTGCACTAATTTCATAGCCCAAATAAGTTACTTGTTGCTGTATCATCTGGGCTTTCTTCTGTGATACCTGATATCCTTGGAGCCCCAAAAAGTTCAATAAACTTACAGTCCAAGTTATGCACGTCTCCTTTGTTTTGGTGGCGATTAAAATGTCATCCACTTATTGTAGCATTTGTCCTTCATCGGATGGAGCTTCCCAAGATTCAAGATCTTTAGCGAGCTCCAAATATTGTCGGGCTGTTTTTAAATCCTTGTGGCAACACCGTCCATGTGAGCTGTGTTTTACATCCACTTTTAGGGTTTTCCCTTTCAAAGGCAAATATTGTCTGGCTGGCTTCATGGAGAGGTGTTAGGGACTGGCTTAAACATAAAGGACATGAATCCATGGAGCAGTTGCACGATCAGAGTTTGTTCTAATAAGAGTTTGTTCTAATAAGAGTTGTGTTCTAATGTTTGTTCTAATAAGAGTTATGTTCTGATAAGTTAATGGTTTGACATGTTATAAGAGCTTAGCATAACCAGGCCTCAGTGCCTCAGTAGGCCTCAGCAGAGACTGCTGATCATGAGGGAACAGCAAGGACACTGTGACCTTGACATGACTTGTAAACAACTCCAGGGAGGGAGGAGTTGAAAAGGCGCGAAACTCAGGCCGCAGGTAGGAGGGTCAAGGCAAATGTAACCTTTGGACTTAAGCCAATCAGCAGGTGACAAGTATGCATAATTACTGTAAGCTCTATAAATATGTGTCGTTAAGAACAATAAAGCGAACAATGCGTTATCACTTTCACAAAGCTGGCTTAGCTTGTTCCCCCGCCGCTCGCAACTGGCGCCCGAACAGGGACCCTCGCCAAAAAAAAGGGACTTAATTCGACATAAACGGAAACAACTATTTCGAGTGGCGGGACGCAGAAAAGCACCGGGATCGCAGCGACCGGGGGGTCAAGAGCGACCGAACTCTGGTCACGCGGCGTGTCGTTCCGGAGGCCTGAGCCGTCCGAAAGGGGTTCGCCGTCTGCGGGGGCTACTACAAAGGGCTGCAACTGGTGCCAGAATCAGGGAGGCACCAGCACCTGATGCCAGAATCTGGGAGGCATCAGCGATAATTATAGGGTAAGAGTATATTTCGTATATATAGATAGTGTATAAGTGCCGGCAATATGGATCTAGAGGTAGCCCTAGATTTATTACAGCGCTTTTTAGAAAAGCGAGGAGTAAGCTGTATCAAGCATTTAGCGGGGTTAGTAACATTAGGTAAGGTTAAGGGTTGTTTTCAGAATCCGGATTCTCTTTTTGATGTTAGTGAGTGGCGAAAATTAGGGGATGTGTTATGGGATATGGTTATAGATGAGGATAAAGCGGCACAGAAGTTAATGAAACCATGGCGGGAAGTTACAAACAATATTAAGCGTTATCAGTTAGAAAAGAATTTAGCCGCGGTTGCGACAGAGCGGCTGGGGGGGGAAGGGAGTGTATCGACAGGAGCACCGCCAGCTAACGACCTGTTGTTTGGGAACGATCGTGTCCCAATTCCCCCTAGGGGTATGCCAGTTACCGTAACTAAGAAAGTAAAAGCCGAAGTTGCTGGTTTTGGAAGCTTCCCCCCAAGTCCCGCCGCAGCCGCGCCCCCCGTCAATCACGCCGCAGCCGCGCTGCCCCCCCCAATCCCTCCGCGGCCATGCGCACCCTCCCCTCCTCCGCCACCGGAAGGGGAAGAGGCAAGCGAGCCTACAGGTGCCACAATGAAGCCGCCGGAGCCGCAAAGGCGGGCCAGAGTAAAACGGGTTAATTGGAGGGAGATAATGAAACAAGCGGCCGAAAACGAACAGTATAATATGACTGGGGACCTCACTAGCGCCCAGGCTTTTCCTGTTCGCTTTGAAACAACTGATGATGACACGCTTCAGGGTTCTTATAGCCCGTTGAGCTGGAAGTTGTTGTCTCAGCTGCGCAGCACAGTGAATGAGTCTGGGTTGCATGGGGAACCCACAAAACAATTACTAAATTATATCTGGGGTGGAACCCTCCTATGTCAGGAAGATATTAAGGTCATCATGAGGATGATCATGACCCAGTCTCAATTACTGCTCTGGCAAGCGCATTGGCAGCGCTATTGTGAAATATCAGTACACCATCCTAGAAATCCAAATGATCCCCTTTATGGAGTGACCGCTGAACAATTAACTGGGACGGGGAGGTTTGTTGCTATTGACGCCCAACTTCAGTTAGGGCCAGACATTTGTCTGGAAGCCATGCGAACAGCACGGTTAGCTATAGGAGCGGTAAGGACCTCCCCCCCATCACCGTCATACATGGCTATAAAACAAGGTAGAGATGAGTCATTCGCACAATTCATTGACCGCGTAACTGCAGCGATAGAACAGGCAGACGTACAGGAGTGGATGAAACCAGCACTGCTGAGGCAGTGTGTCCTAGAGAACACTAATCAACCTACAAAAGCCGTAATATTAACATTGCCAGGAGATGCAACTATAGAGCAGATGTTAGATCGCATGAGTAGGGTGCCAGTGGGGCCACAGGCGATGCTAATGGAGGCAGTGAGGGAGCTAGGGAAAGACCTGATACAGGCCCAGCAGCAAGCCTTTGCAGCCCTAGCCCCCTTGCGCCAGACTGAGAGGCAACCCCGATCTCCCCTACGCCGAGGGAACAAATGTTTTCGTTGCGGACGAGAAGGGCACACCCGTAAGGAGTGCCGTGTTCGACAAGTTTGGTGTGAGAACTGCAGAATGAACAATCATAACACCATAGCCTGCGGGCGGTCGGGAAACGTGCAAGCGAGCGCGACGAGCTGCCGCGCGACGACAACAGTGGCGGCTCCCGTTCAGCTGGATGGGACCACGTCCTCGACTCCGCAGCAACGCCAAGCACCAGCTCCCAGCTCCAACCCGTTCCTGCCAGCACCTTGCGCCCAGCCACAAAAGGGAGCCTCGGCTTGGACCTGGCGACAGCAGTAGATGTAACACTAATAGATCAGCGTCCACAAAGGATCCAAACGTGCACTCTGGGACCAGTATTAATTAATGGAAAACCACAAGGCGCACTACTAATCGGACGTTCATCCAGTGGCATAAAGGGACTTTTTGTACTACCAGGGATAATTGATGCGGACTTTAAAGGGACAATATCTGTGGTTATTCAAACACTATTTCCACCAGTGCATATCCCAATGGGGAGCAAGATTGCCCAGCTAGTTCCTCTCCCTCACCTGACTGAGGACATGGAGGCCTTATCAGCTGCAGATAGAGGAACATCTGGGTTTGGATCTACAGGAGGTCTTGTTCTGCTGACCATGGCTATGAATCGCCGACCAGTGGCTACAGCCACCCTGGCTGTGGGAGGCGAACAAATTAGTTTGGAGGTATTATTGGACACTGGGGCCGATCTCACCATTATCGATACCAACCGCTGGCCTCGTCACTGGCCATTGTTACCTATGGCCAGGGGGGTCGAAGGAGTTGGAGGTCATTCTTCGGTTTTGCGCAGTAAAGATCACATTCGAGTTGTTATTGAGGGAAGGACTGCGTCTACTTATATTACAGTGATGGCTTTGCCTCAGGGAGTCAACGGACTGATTGGTCGTGACGTGCTAGACCAATTAGGTGTCATTCTTACCACCAATCGACCTTTTTAGCAGCGGTCACTGCAACATGGGCTTTCCCGATCCCACTTCGTTGGTTAACAGATAAGCCAGTTTGGGTCGAGCAGTGGCCGTTGAAAAAGGAAAGCCTTGAAGCAGCACATCAGCTCGTAAAAGAACAGCTAACACAGGGACATCTCCAGTTATCTACTAGCCCCTGGAACACACCCATATTTGTTATCCGGAAAAAGTCTGGGAAATTTCGCCTACTGCATGATCTCCGTGCTGTAAACGCCCAGATGCAGGCCATGGGAGCATTGCAACCCGGACTACCCAACCCAGCCATGCTACCTGAACATTGGCATCTTTTAATTGTGGACCTCAAGGACTGTTTTTTCACTATCAGCCTGCATCCAAATGATACCCAGCGTTTCGCATTCACGTTGCCATCCATAAACAGAGAAGCACCTGCACAACGATTTGAATGGGTGGTTCTCCCGCAAGGAATGAAAAACAGTCCAACGCTCTGCCAGCTTTTTGTTGATAATGCTCTGCGCCCTGTGCGATCTGCTTGGCCTGGAGCAGTCATTTACCACTATATGGATGATATTTTAATAGCCCAACGGGATCCTTTCACAGATCAGCAACAGCTGTTTTTATCCCAAACATTACAGCAAGAAGGACTAGTCATTGCATCTGAGAAAATCCAGTTGCACGATCAGAGTTTGTTCTAATAAGAGTTTGTTCTAATAAGAGTTGTGTTCTAATGTTTGTTCTAATAAGAGTTATGTTCTGATAAGTTAATGGTTTGACATGTTATAAGAGCTTAGCATAACCAGGCCTCAATGCCTCAGTAGGCCTCAGCAGAGACTGCTGATCATGAGGGAACAGCAAGGACACTGTGACCTTGACATGACTTGTAAACAACTCCAGGGAGGGAGGAGTTGAAAAGGCGCGAAACTCAGGCCGCAGGTAGGAGGGTCAAGGCAAATGTAACCTTTGGACTTAAGCCAATCAGCAGGTGACAAGTATGCATAATTACTGTAAGCTCTATAAATATGTGTCGTTAAGAACAATAAAGCGAACAATGCGTTATCACTTTCACAAAGTTGGCTTAGCTTGTTCCCCCGCCGCTCGCAGAGAGGGAGGCAAAAAAAGGTGTCCTTTAAATCTAGAACAGTAAACCAAGTCAAATCAGGTGTTAATACAGTTAGAAGTGTGTATGGGTTTGCTACCACTGGGTAGAGGTCCTCGGTTATTTTGTTTATAGCTCGTAAGTCCTGAACCACCCGATATGACCCATCCGGTTTACAGACAGGCAATATAGAGGTGTTATAACTGGACTCACATTCCTTCAATAACCCAATTTGTAGAAATTTCTCTGTTACTGGCCAAATTCCCTCCCTGTCCTCCCTTTTCAAAGGGTATTGTTTTATCCTTACCGGCTTTTCTCCTTCTTTGATCTTTACTTTGACAGGTGCAGCATTTTTGGCTCTTCCAGGTATATCAGTAACCCATACACCAGGATACACTTGGTTTACAACTTCTTCATTAATCTTGCCTTCTGTTGGAACAGTTGCTAAAAGCAAGCCCATTATTTTCATATATTGCTGATCATTTACCTCCAGAGTAATTTCTCCTTTTTCAAATCTGATTACCGCACCCATTTGTTCTAACAGATCTCTTCCCAAAAGAGGTTTTGGGGAATTGGGCATATATAAAAATTTATGAATACCTACTTGCTTGCCCAATTTGTATTTTAAAGGTTCACAAAAATATGCTTTTTCATTTTGACCAGTAGCTCCCTTTACTACTACATAATCATTACTTGTTGGCATTAATGCTTGATTGAGGACTGAAAATGTTGCTCCTGTATCTACCAAAAATTCCACTTGTTTTTGTTCTTTCCCTAGCTTCATTATAACCAGTGGATCCGCTAGGGTAAATTCCCCAGGTCCCCGTCAATCTTTTTCAACATTTGCCACTGTCCGATTCACCTTCTGTCTACCTCCTCTGTTCCTTTCCCAACATTCACGTTTCCAATGTCCTTTTTTCCCACACCATGCGCATTGATCTCTCTCTAAAGGCTTTCGAAATCTTTCAACCCTTTCAGTTTCCCTACTCTCTTGCAGTGCTGCTACTATCATACGCCTATCCTTTCAACGATCTTCCTGTTCTCTGTTACTGAATACTCTCCAAGCTTCATCTAACAATGTTTCCAAATTTCTACTTTCCGTTGCCTTCAGTTTCTGTAACTTCCTTCAAATATCATTTGCTGACTGACCTATAAATAATGACACTAACTGCTGTATCCCTACTTCTGAACCCGGGTCAAGAGGTGTATGTCTTCTCATGGTATCTCGCAACTTATCCAGGAATTCTGTGGGGTTTTTTTTCGGCCCTTGCCGGATTGCATATAAGGCTGACCAATTAATCATTCATGAGATGGCTCGCTCCATCCTTTTCACAACCCAGTCTCTATATTGGTTTAATAATTCTATGTGTGCTCCTCTATTTGGATCCCAATGGGGGTCGTGTAAGGGAAAGTAGTTTTTCACATCTCTTCCTGCATCGCCAATTTGGTTAATAGCCAAATCTTGGGTTGTTTTCAATATTAGCTGTTTTTCAGTTTCTGTCATATGGTCCAATAACTGTTGTATATCATTCCAATCGGGGTTATGTTGTTTGATCAAAAACTGGAAATGCCTAGCGACCCCCACAGAATCACTCCGATAGCCCTTGGCTACTGTTTTCCATGTCTCAAGATCAAATGAGGAGAAGGGTACCCTTATTAGGACTGGTTCCCCTTCTGGTCCCACTGCCTCTCTGAGGGGAGCTTGCAATTTTTCCTTACTTCGGGTGTGAGAGGATACAGGGCTATCCTGAGAGGTATCTGGCTGCCCCCCCACAGTCCCGTCCTCCCCCGCCACTCCACATTCCTCCTGTCCCCCCCCCCCCCCCCAACACTGGAGGCTTGTAATACTCTAGCAGATCCTCTAATCCAGGACTCCTTACTTTTTCTGGGTTTACACATCTTTCTCCTATATCGCATCCTAAACAACATTTCTGGGGCTTATTGGCTTTCTCTTTTTTCTTAATTTCCTTTTCTAAAGCTAGTACCATAGGGTCCTGGGGAGGCTTTAACCCACAGTCCCTCTGATACTCGTGGTGATTTCTAAGGGTGAAAAACATATCTGCATATGTGACCTCATCCCACTTTCCTTCCCTTCTCAAAAATAACATTAATTTTAGTAGAGTGTTATAATTTAAAGTTCCATTGATAGGCCACTTTTCCTCATCCTCTAATTTATAGAGTGGCCACCATTGATTACAATACTTAATAAGGGTCCTTTTGCTTTCCGTACCCCCTGTCCCAACGATTTCCTTCCAAGGAGCTAATATGCAACCAAGGGGGCTTTTCTTTAGTGCTCCACTTTGAGTGTTACCCATTACTGTTTCTCAAACAATAAATCTTTTAGTTCGTGATAAAAAATTCAGTAATGTGTCCCGGAACCAGGAACCACACCACGTGATGTTTTAAACTCGTTTTCCGCCTTATACAAATCACATCATACATTTAAACAGTAATTACTGGTTCAACAATAAAAATCAGTTAGATTCAAACTGTCTTACACACACACACACACACACACGCGCGTGCACACACACAGACACCTTTTGCTGGCTAGTTAGTTTTACGACAGATAGCTATCTCACACAGTGCTTAGAATGGTATGCATGGAATGCCCGGGCACTTACAAAAGATAACATACAGTTATAAACCAATTATTCCTTTTCAGCAGCTGAAAAAAAGATTTCTGCATTACCCTTCACTCTTGCTAAATTAGTCATTAGCAAAAGTCCATCCTGGATCTCAGAATCGAGACACAGAAACCCCAGAGTTGCTCGATCTACCCCCAAGATTGCTAGCGGCTGTACCCACAAACAGACAGCAACTCCCCCGTTTTCCCAGGTACCTTTTCCCACTGCGGAACTCTGGCCATGCGTGAGACATGTCTCCACGCCTTACTGGCTCGCCGCCAAATGCAATTAAATGCAATTTTATTACAACATACCTTATCCGCTGTCGTGGCCGGAGGTC
Source organism: Streptopelia turtur (assembly GCA_901699155.2). Classification (NCBI taxonomy): domain Eukaryota; kingdom Metazoa; phylum Chordata; class Aves; order Columbiformes; family Columbidae; genus Streptopelia; species Streptopelia turtur. The sequence goes on along the minus strand of CABFKC020000189.1, from coordinate 14,936 downwards.
TTTTGTCTGCTCCTGCAATGAACAACAGAGATGGAGATCTTTCCGAAAAAAAACTTCGGGGCACGCCTAAGATCTTCTCAGCTGTTCAAGCAGGAAGCAGAACACCCTCCTGCCAGGCTTGCCAAAATGTGGCGCGGAATGACCTTACAACCCTTGAGGTTATAAGGAAGGTATGCATTTATTTACGACACCGGACACACGGGGAATCATTTCACCTAATGCGTGTGTAAAATTACAGTAGCTGTGAGCTTGGTTAAATGCAGTAAAGTGTTACATATTCATGAAAGTTTTAGGAACGCCTATACATATTCATAACCTGTCCCCGAAAAGGCGGTTCTTATTACAATGAGTTCTGGGGGACCCTTTTCAGAGTTTCCATCTCCGGCTCCTGGTTGCAGATGCGCAGTGATCGTGAACCTGGGTCCTCTTTCTCTGTACACGGTCACCTTTGGTCCAGTGTGATGAGTTGGTTAGGCCTCAGACTGCTGAGTTGGTTAAAACTGGTGTATCTCCTGTCCTGTGCCCAAGTTTCTGCTCTGACCTTTCAATTTTCTTGGCACACTGACAACTCATAGAATTGTGATACTCGTGCGTCTGTTTGCTTCGGACATCATTTAGTGCTATTACGTTGATTTAAAGATGTTATGGCATAAGTTGTATCAGTTATTTTCTACATTGTGCTCACTGATTCCATATCTGTGTTGGAGTTTCTTTTTAAATTGAAGTATTCATTATATAACAACAAGAAAATGGACAATGGTTCTGATGATGTTGTGTGGTTTGTCACTGGTTTATTTCATTATACTGCAGCCGCTAATGAATTTCTACTCATTTCTGCTTTACCTTGAAAAGCCTCCAGGAGAGATTAAAGAGCAGTACGGCTCTGTGTTTGCTAATTGGTCAAGCGAATCTTTAGAAAGGCTGACTAACAATACTTTCGTTTTTTTGCTAGGACAGTTTGCAAATGTTTTAGAGAGCTTTGAATATCCTTGGAGTTTTGATAGAACTGTGATGGTGTTATCTGGTTTGCTGAATGTGTGTCAGTTTGTACTACTGTTAAGAGAAATGGGGTTCAACAGAAGGTTTGCATCTCTTTTTTGTCCTGAGATTTCTGGTGTGTCTTCGGAATCTTTAGCAAAAAACACTCCTGGCTGCTCGAGAAAGAGCAAAACAGGAAAAGCTGCCGCTGCAGCCACTGCCCCCCCAACTGTGGCTTCGCAGGCTGAAGCTACAGCTCCTCCGCAGAGTTCCTCTGCCAAGGTCGCTGCAGATAACATTACTTCTCCAGCCTCAAAGGCTAACAAGGCAGCCCCCCCTTCTTCACACACTGAGCACTGTTGCTGCTGTAACCACAGCAATCACTGTGACAGTCATTCAGACTCTGGAAATGAATCAAATGATGGTGAACCCATATCAGCATCAGTTGCCGGTTGTAAGAAAGTCACTAGAAAGACTACCCGTGCAGCTGATGATGGCACAGGGCCAACATCAACCCAAGGAGCACCATCAGGACAGGGAGGAGATGAAGTGACCACCACTCGGTCCTTTTCTCCAGGTGAGCTGAGAGATCTGCGAAAAGACTTTAGTCGTCGTGAAGGTGAGAATATTTTAACCTGGCTGCTCCGATGCTGGGACAATGGGGCAGAAACAATTGAATTGGAAGGTGGTGAAGCCAGGCAGCTGGGATCTCTGTCAAGAGATTCCACCATTGATAGGGCAATTTCAAGAGAGTCTAATGCCACTACCCTCTGGACCCGACTCCTGGCAGCTATGAAAGTAAGATTTCCCTACAAGGAAGATTGTATATCCAAGTTAGGGAAATGGAATACTATGGAGAGAGGTATTCAGTTCCTGAGAGAATTAGCTGTGCGAGAGATCATCTATTTTGGACCAAACAGCCAAGAGGGGACAGACCCAGATAGAATCAATTGTATACGACCTCTGTGGCGCAGATTTGTACAAAGCGCACCACCTGCATATGCTAAGCCATTGGCAGGAATGGTCTGGTCAGCTGGAGGTGTACAAGATATTACTGAAGTGATTGAGCAGCTCTGGAAATTTGAGGACAGCCTTGCTGGTTCTCTATGGCTTGTGTCTCTGCTGTGGAGAAACTGTGTGAAAAATCTGATGACCAGTTTGAAAAGCTATTGCAAGAAATCAAAGAACTCAGAGAAGACACATACCATTCACGACCTGCACAAACCTATGTTTCAGCTATTAGGAGAAGGCGTTTCCAATGTCGAGAGAGAGGACAGAGGCAGCCTGCAAAAAGAGGTTCACTGTGGTTCTTCCTACATGAGCAGGGAGAAAACATAAGTGGCATGGAAGACCTACCTCAGAACTTCAGAAACGAGTACGTGAGATCAAAGGAAAAACTCCTAGGAAGGTGGCTGCTCCAGTTTACAAAAGGAGCAGAAGAGATTCTGATGCTCTTGAAGGAACCTCTAATTCACACCCAGAGACTGTGCAAACCAGAAATTAGAGGTGCCCTGCCTCCAACCAGGTGGAGGAAAGGGATAACAGAGTTTATTGGACTGTACAAATACGATGGCCTGGTACAACATACCCCCAGGAGTACAAAGCTTTAGTGGACACTGGTGCTCAGTGCACAATAATTCCTTCTAATTATAAAGGAACGCAATCCATCAATATTGTTGGAGTGACTGGGGGATCCCAGGAACTGACTGTTGTAGAGGCTGAAATGAGCCTAACTGGAAAAACTGGCAAAAGCATCCCATTGTGACTGGTCCAGATGCTCCGTGCATCCTTGGCATAGACTATCACAGGAGAGGGTGTTTTAAGGACCCAAAAAGGTATAGGTGGGCATTTGGTATAGCAGCTGTGGACACGTAGAAAATTGAACAGCTGTCTGATTTGCCTGGTCTTTCAGATGACCCTTCTGTTGTAGGACTGCTGATGGTTGACGATCAGCAGGTGCCAATTGCTACCACGACAGTGCATCGCTGGCAATATCGCACCAATCGAGACTCTTTGATTACTATCCAGAAGTTGATCTGTCAATTGGAAAGCCAGGGTGTGATCAGTAAGACTCGCTCACCTTTTAACAGCCCAATCTGGCCAGTGTGTAAGTCTAGTGACGAGTGGAGACTAACTGTAGACTATCATGGCCTGAATGAAGTTACGCCACCACTGAGTGCTGATGTGCCTGACATGCTAGAACTGCAGTTTGAACTGGAGTCAAAGGCAGCTAAGTGGTATGCTACAATTGACATTGCTAATGCATTTTTCTCTATTCCTTTAGCAGCAGAGTGCAGGCCGCAGTTTGCTTTCACCTGGCGGGGCATCCAGTACACAAGGAATCGCTTGCCCCAGGGGTGGAAACACCGTCCTACCATCTGCCATGGACTGATCCAGACCACGCTGGAGCAAGGTAAAGCTCCAGAACACTTGCAATATATTGATGACATCATGGTATGGGGCGACACAGCGAAAGAAGTCTTTGAGAAAGGTGAGAGAATAATTCAGATTCTTTTGGATGCTGGTTTTGCCATAAAACGAAGCAAGGTCAAGGGACCTGCACGAGAGATCCGGTTTTTAGGAATAAAATGGCAAGATGGCCGTCGTCAGATCCCAATGGATGTGATCAACAAAATTGCAGCAATGTCTCCACCTACTAATAAAAAGGAGACACAGACTTTCTTGGGCGTTGTAGGTTTTTGGAGAATGCATATCCCTGACTACAGCCGGATTGTGATCCCTCTCTATCGAGTGACTCATAAAAAGAACCAATTTGAGTGGGGCCTGGAACAACGACAAGCCTTTGAACAAATTAAGCATGAGATAACTCATGCGGTGGCCCTTGGACCAGTTCGGACTGGACTAGATGTTAAAAATGTGCTCTACACCGCAGCCGGAGATAATGGACTTACCTGGAGCCTCTGGCAGAAAGCACCAGGAGAAACCCGAGGTCGACCGTTAGGTTTTTGGAGTCGAGGATACAAAGGATCTGAGGCCAACTATACTCCAACTGAAAAAGAGATACTAGCAGCATATGAAGGAGTCCGAGCTGCTTCAGAAGTGATCAGTACTGAAGCACAGCTCCTCCTGGCGCCTCGACTGCCGGTGCTGAGCTGGATGTTCAAAGGGACGGTTCCCTCTGCATATCATGCAACCGATGCTACGTGGAGTAAATGGATTGCATTGACCACGCAACGAGCTCGAAATGGAAATCCCAATCGCCCAGGGATCTTAGAAGTGATTACAGACTGGCCAGAAAGCAAAGACTTTGGGATGTCTCCAGATGAGGAGGAAGTAAAAAGTGCTGAACAAGCACCACTGTATAATACGCTTTCAGAGACTGATAAGCAGTATGCACTGTTCACAGATGGATCCTGTCGTCTTGTAGGAAAACATCGAAGGTGGAAAGCTGCTGTGTGGAGTCCCACACGACAAGTTACAGAAGCCACTGAAGGACAAGGTGAATCTAGTCAATTTGCAGAAGTGAAAGCCATCCAGCTGGCTTTGGACATTGCTGAACGAGAGAAGTGGCCAATACTTTATCTCTATACTGACTCATGGATGGTAGCAAATGCCTTGTGGGGGTGGCTACAGCAATGGAAAAAAAGCAACTGGCAGCGCAGAGGTAAACCCATTTGGGCTACCACACTGTGGCAAGACATTGCTGCTTGGCTAGAGAGCCTGCCTGTGAAAGTTCGTCATGTAGATGCTCATGTGCCTAGAAGACAAGCCACCGAGGAACATCTAAACAACCAACAAGCGGATCAAGCTGCTAAGATTAAAGTAGCTGAGGTGGACTTGGACTGGCAACATAAAGGTGAACTTTTCCTAGCCCGGTGGGCCCATGATGCTTCAGGGCATCAAGGTAGAGATGCAACATATAAATGGGCTCGTGATCGAGGGGTGGATTTAACTATGGACAGTATTTCACAGGTTATTCATGAATGTGAGACTTGCACTGAAATCAAACAAGCGAAACGGTTAAAGCCTGTATGGTATGGGGGGCGATGGTTAAAGTATAAGTATGGAGAAGCTTGGCAGATTGATTATATTACACTTCCACAAACACGTCAAGGTAAGCGTTATGTACTTACAATGGTGGAAGCAACCACTGGATGGTTGGAAACATATGCCGTACCTCATGCTACAGCCCGAAATACTATCTTGGGCCTTGAAAAGCAAGTCCTTTGGCGACACGATACGCCAGAAAGAATTGAATCAGACAATGGTGCTCATTTCAAAAACAGTCTAATAGACAATTTGGCCAAAGAACATGGTATTGAGTGGGTATATCATATTCCATATCATGCACCAGCCTCTGGGAAAATTGAAAGGTACAATGGTTTGTTAAAAACTACACTAAAGGCACTTGGTGGTGGAACCTTTAAAAACTGGGATTCACATTTAGCAAAGGCCACTTGGTTGGTCAACACCAGGGGATCAACCAATTGAGCCGGGCCTGCCCAATCAGAAATTCTTGGTACTGTAGAAGGAGATAAAGTCCCTGTAGTACACATGAAAAATATGTTAGGAAAGGCAGTCTGGGTTACTCGTGCCTCAGGCAAAGGCATGCCCATTCGTGGGATTGTTTTTGCCCAGGGACCTGGCAGCACCTGGTGGGTGATGCTTAAGGATGGAGAAGTTCGGTGTGTACCTCAAGGGGATTTGAGTTTAGGTGAAAATATTCAATACTGAACTGCATGATGTGAATTACCGTACTAACAGTATCTAATAAGTGTCTTTCAGATCAAGACAGTGATGATGAAACCAAAGCTAGCTTCTTCGAGTGGCGCCTGACAACTTCTTCAAGTTGATGTCTTTAACCCACAAACAGTGGTCATGAGATGCACTTCATGTAACAATTTTCCTGCCCTGGGAGACTGTCGTGACAAAATGAACTTAATGAACTTTTCAAAGGATGGTCCACTGATTAATTACTCCTGTGTATATATGCACATATGTATGTATATATATATATAGTAGTAGTGATTAATTAGATTGTATTGATAGATTGTATTGATAAGGTTTAAGTATTCAGTGAATGGCATATTATAAGGGGTGGAATGTCCTGTTTTTGTTAAAAACAAGTTTCTCTTTCAGTGAATTTTGCCTGTCAGCTAAAGCCTTCATATTAACTGCATTTTCCTGGAGAACCAGACACATGTTTTGGTAAACCTAGCAATGGAATGCAAACTTATTGATAAGCATGGATGGACATCTCGCGAGAGGGGCAACGAGAAACCGGTGACCAAGAAACTGACCAACTGTGTATAACATTCCATTCACGTGAATACTTCATATAAAAGTGGGAGATCACAAGGATCTCGTCCCTTTTTGCCTTTGCTTTTTCCCTTCTGCTTATGGCTGACATTAGGAGAGGACCTTGCTAGTCATCCTTGCGAACTGAGGCCTAGTGAGAGACGGAATCCAGCTCCGGTTGGCTGCAGAGTCTAATCCAGGACTTTGATTGCCGGCTCTGCAGTTGCCGAGACTTTCAAGATTGGGTTTGTATATTTTGTATTATTTTCTCTATTCTTATTAGTAGCATTAGTAAAACATTGTTAATTTTTCCAACTCTCTTCTCTCTGTCCTTCTTTCCTTACCAATTGCCTGTCCTGAGTGGGAAGGGGGGAGAGGGAGGGGCAAAAAGGGGGAAGTGGGGGGGGAGAGGGGGTTAACAATACATCTGCCAGGGTTTTATTGTCACCCCGCGATCTTAACCCTTGACAGTGGGTTAAAGGGTTAGCTCTCTAAGTGTCTTTAGTGATGTGGGGTAGGGTTAGTTCTTTAAGTGACAAGTGTTAGTTTTTAAGTGTTAATTAGTTAACTGTCAGTTCCCTGTATCAACTGGACTGCTTGATACAGGAGCAGATGTCACCATAATTTCACAACAAGACTGGCCTCCTTCTTGGCCCTTGGTTTCAAATGCTTTGGGGATGATGGGACCGTTAGTGATTGCTAATCCTGAAAATCAAAGGACCTTATGTGACCCTGGCCCCATTGAACTTGTGGGGGAGGGACTGCTTAGAGCAGTGGGGAGTATGGATAACTACGAGTTTTTAGCAGTGGTCACTGTGATGCGGAGTGTTTCTCGGCCCACTTTAGCACTAAGATGGTTAACTGAAAGACCAATATGGGTCAATCAGTGGCCCCTTGCTCAGGAAAAACTTTCAGCCCTGCAATCTCTTGTGATGGAACAGCTAGCTGTGGGTCGCATAGAGATCTCACATAGCCCTTGGAATACTCCTGTGTTTGTTGTCAAAAAGAAATCTGGAAAATGGAGATTATTACATGACTTATGAAAGGTTAATGATCCCAACTGTGGGATCTTTGCAACCAGTTTTACCTTCTCCTGCAGTGATTCCAATGCAATGGGAAATTGTAATAGATTTGAAAGATTGTTTACTATGCCTTTAGCAGAACAAGACATGGAAAAGTTTGCCTTTACTGTTCCATCTGTAAATAATGGAGAGCCAGTGAAAAGATATCATTGGAAAGTGCTGCCACAAGGGATGAAAAATTCACCTACCATATGTCAGCAGTATGTGGCAAAAGCTCTGAGTCCGGTACATGCTTTGTTTCCATCAGGGTATTGCTATCATTATATGGATGACATCTTGTTGGCTGCAGCAAAGCCACAGAAATCAAGTGAAATGGAAAATAAGGCACGTGAGTCATTAAATCAGTATGGGCTGGTTGTTGCACCTGAGAAGGTGCAACGACAACAGCCATGGCTTTATTTGGGCATGAAGATTGTGGATCAGACGGTGACACCACAACCTATAAAGTTGCAAGTAAAAATCAAAACACTGGATGGTGTGCAAAAATTGGCAGGAATGATCAATTGGGTAAGGCCTTAGGTAGGAATCCCCTCTTCTCAATTGCAGCCATTGTTCGACCTATAGCGAGGAGACACTAATATTTCTGCCCCTCGCACTTTGACAACGGAAGCAGAGCAGGTAATTGCAGAAATTGAACAAGCAATCAGTAGTAAACATGTATGGAGAATTGATTTGACAGTGCCTGTACAAGCAATTGTTTTGATTGATCAATGCATTCCTTTTGCCATGATTGCACAATGGCACGAGAAGTGGGGAGATCCTTTACATATTTCAGAGTGGGTCTTTTTGCCAGCCAAATCAAAAAAGACAGCCCCAGGTATTTTTGAACTGGTGGCTCAGGTGATTATTAAAATCAGATCATGTTGCATGGAATTAATGGCAAGAGACCCAGAAATGATCGTGCTCCCTGTGCAAAGTCATTATTTTGAATGGTGTATGGCTAATAGTTCTGCATTACAAGCAGCTATGATGAATTATACGGGTCAAATCAGTTATCATTTGCCCTCACATCCAGTGATTAAATTAGGCGGTCAGGTAAGATTTGGTCAGAAGCAATTGAATCAATCGAGCCCAGTAAATGGACCTACAGTGTTTACAGACGGATCAGGAAGGACAGGCAAGGCAGCCATTGTTTGGAAGGATGGGCCACAGTGGCGACATCGAGTAGAATATCAGGAAGGATCACCACAAGTGGTCGAACTAGAGCAATGACCATGGTGTTTCAGGCCTTTCCTGGCCCTGTGAATATTGTGACAGAGTCTGCTTATGTGGCCGGGCTTGTACAACGGTTGGATAAAGCTGTATTGGGACACGTGTCTAATGAAAAGCTATTTGGTATTTTAAAACTGTTATGGCTTGAAATTCAGAAGTGTCATCACGAATCATATGTCATGCATGTTAAAAGTCATACTACATTGCCAGGTTTCATAATAGAAGGAAATGCAAAAGCAGATTCTCTAGTTTCAGCGGTGACTTTAGGACCTGTTCCTGATGTTAAGCAACAGGCAATAGCCTCACATCATTTCTATCACCAAGGTTATCGTGCTCTGAGACGACAATTTGGCATCTCAAATTCTGAGGCACGTACTATTGTTGCCGCATGCCCTGATCGTCAAGGTCAGCATATTCCTACTTATTATGGTACCAATCCCCGTGGCCTTTGAGCCTTGCAAATTTGGCAAACCGATGTTACACATGTACCTGAATTTGGGGCCCTGAAGTATGTTCATGTCTCTATAGACACCTTCTCTTCTGCTATTGTTGCCACTGCTCATACTGCAGAATCTGCATGAGATGTAATATGCCACTGGCAGCGTGAGTTTTCCTTTTTGGGCGTTCCGCAACAGGTAAAAACAGACAATGGCTCAGCATATGTATCCCGGAAAGTTGCTTCATTTCTACAGCTTTGGGGGGTATCTCATGTTACAGGCATTCCTCACTCTCCTACAGGGCAAGGCATTGTGGAACGCGCTCATGGAACACTCAAGCGTTTTCTTCAAAAACAAAAAGCGGGAATGTTGGGTGAGCCACCTGATGCACGCTTGGCTAAAGCCACGCATGTTTTAAACTTTTTGCAGGTTTCTGATGATGCCCAGATGCCACCCATTCTATGTCATTTTTCCTCTTTAGTTGCTCAAGAAAGGGTGGGTCCAGGGGCAAAAGTGTCAGTGCGGGATTTGCACACGAGACAATGGATGGGTCCACATGAATTATTAACCTGGGGGACAGGCTATGCTTGTGTCTCTACAGATCAAGGACCACAATGGTTGCCTGCGCAAAATGTGAAACCTGTGTTGCCTTCCTAATGATGATTGCTGCAGCTGCTGCATCTTGGATGCTTGCACAGACAAAGACTAACATGTGGATTACTTTAGCCAACATGACTGGCCAGGACTCCATATGCCTAGCTATGGCATCTCCGGCAAACCCATTCCACACATGCTTGGTTGGCATCCCCTTTGACGACTACAGCAGCATCACACAACTGTTTCAAAATAGTGGTCAGTGCAAAGGCATTGCAACAAACTGTAATAATACCAGCATGGCACTTTGGATTAATTGTCTCCCAGAAACAGACATTGAACCACAGGAACTGGAATTGCTGGCATCTATGCCCATGGACGCTTGCATCCAGCTGATTTGTGAAAAGTGTCAGGACGACATGCTGAAGCATGAATAGATAAAACTGCAACATGTTAATGCTACCCTTGATGACTACAGAAATGAAACTCATTGGTGTCATTAGGGGCAGTCAATATGGCTTCACCAAGGGGAAGTCATACTTAACCAACCTCATAGCCTTTTATGAGGACATAACAAGGTGGATGGATGATGGCAAAGCAGTGTATGTGGTCTACCTTGATTACGGTATAGCATTTGACACAGTCTCCCACAGCATCCTCACTGCTAAGCTGAGGGAGTGTGGTCTGGACGATCAGGTAGTGAGGTGGACTGCAAACTGGCTGAAGGGAAGAAGCCAGAGTTGTGGTCAATGGGGCAGAGTCTAGTTGGAGGCCTGTATCTAGCAGAGTCCCTCAAGGGTCGGTACTAGGAACAGTACTATTCAATATATTCATCTATAACTTGGATTAGGGAATAGAGCGTACTGTCAACAAGTTTGCTGATGACACCAAGCCGGGAGGAGTGGCTGACATTCCAGAAGGCTGTGCTGCCATCCAGTGAGACCTGGACAGGCTGGAGAGTTGGGCGGGGAAAAATTTAATGAAATATAACAGGGGAAAGTGTAGAGTTTGGATACAGGGAATTGACAACTAATTTATTAACACTAAATAACAAACACTTAAAGAACTAACCCTACCCCACATCACTAAAGGCACTTAGAGAGCTAACCCTTTAACCCACATCACTATTGCCTAGCTTTGCTTAGCTCTGTGTAACTTACTGTACGAAAAACAGGACTTCACTGACGCCTTGCAAAAATAATAATCCTTGGGTGCATCCTTGGTGCATCCTTGGCTGAACTAGATTACAGAAACTTGGGCACAGGACAGGAGATACGCCAATTTTAACCAACTCAGCAGTCTGAGGCCTAACCAACTCATCACACTGGACCAAAGGTGACCGTGTACAGAGAAAGAGGACCCGGGTTCACGATCACTGCGCAGCTGCAACCAGGAGGAGCCAGAGGTGGAGACTATGGAAATGGTCTCCCAGAACTCATTGTAATACGAACCACCTTCTCGGGGACAGGTTATGAATATGTATAGGCGTTCCTAAAACTTTCATGAATATGTAACACTTTACTGCATTTAACCAAGCTCACAGCTACTGTAATTTTACACACGCATTAGGTGAAATGATTCCCTGTGTGTCCAGCGTCGTAAATAAATGCATACCTTCCTTATAACTTCAAGGGTTGTAAGGTCATTCCGCGCCTCATTTTGGCGAGCCCGGCAGGAGGGTGTTCTGCTTGCCTTTTTGAACAATTGGGAAGGGATGTCTTAGGCGCGCCCCGAAGATTTTTTTCTGAAAGATCTCCAGTCCCCGTTGTTCATTGAAGGAGCAGACAAAAGACCTCTGGCCACGATAGCGGATAAGGTATGTTGTAATAAATTTATTTGAAATGCATTTAATTGCATTTGGCGGTGAGCCAGTAAGGCGTGGAGAGACGTCTCACGCGTGGCCACAGTTCCGCAGTGGGAAGAAGTACCTGGGAAATGGGGGGAGTTGCTGTCTGTTTGGGGTACAGCCGCTAGCGATCTTGAGGGTACATCGAGCAAATCCGCGATTTCTGCATCTTGATTCTGAGAGCCAGGATGGACTTTTGCTAATGACTAGTTTAGCAAGAGTGAAGGGTAATGCAGAAATCTTTATTTCAGCTGCTGAAAAAGGTAATGGTGAAAAAGGAATAATTGGTCGATAACTGTGTGTTATCTTTTGTAAGTGCCCGGGAATTCCATGCGTTCCATTCTAAATCGTAAAGTAACTCGTAAATCATAAGACCAACCAGCCGTGTCGGTGTGAGCTGTGTGAGTGTGTGCTCCTTACAGTAACTGCTGTTTATGGTGGTACGCTTTAGCATGTGATCTGTATAAAGCAGAAGATGAGCTTAAAACACCTTGATTTAAGTCACGTGACATATGAGTTAAAATTACAGTGCGCACAATGTAAGAAAACATATGCAGATATGTTTTTCACCCTCTGAAATCGGGGACATAATAACAAAATGGGAACCGGTTCCGTTAAAATACTAAAATACCATCTTGCTCTTCTTAGGATGCATCCTTACACATTAGAGTAACTGAGTGGGGAAACCTGATAAAAGAAAGTTTGAAACAATGTTGTATTCACTTGTGGTTTGAATGTGGGGCTTGTGGGAAACTGCAGTGGGTCTGTGGAATCCTTGACAGAAAATATGGGAGTTGCCTTGAAGATATTAAGATTTACCCTTGAGAAGGATGGGAGTAAAGGAGTATCCGGAGGTATGGAGTTGTACCTGTGAGAGAGGAGAGATGTACCCGTGAGAGAGAAGGGGATAGAAGAATAACACAGATGCTAGAAAAATTAACCAATGAGATATTAGTGCTGTAACTTGTAACCAGTAGTGAAAAGACACATGAACTGGTAGAATTGTATAAAAATGCACTTGTAGCGATAAATGGCACCTATTACTTTCATCTTGAAAGAACTTGGTCCATGTCGTTTGTCCGTCTCAACCGCGACATATGGTGACCCCGACGTGATCCTGACTGAAGAGGATCTCGCATAACAAGGTGACAGCGTAAAGCTGTGAACAGCCGAAGAAGAGCTGTGGAGACGGAGCCCAGTACAGCTGATGAGAGCAGCCGCGCAGAGCTGCCGAAGATCCGGATCGTTGAAAAGACACCTCGCTAAGGAGTAGGTGAGCTACCGGGAACAGGGGGGGTGAAACTTATCTAAAGAAGAGGGTACTATATTATCCACGTGGAAGCTGCTTCTGAAGAAGCAGGGTGTTAGTCTTCCGGAACTGACTTTAAGAAAAATGTTACTATGGGGCAAAGCACAAGGTTTAGAGGTTAATCCTGTGACAGCATTTAGTGTGTCACAATGGATGGACTTGGGAGATAAATTGTTTGACAGTGCTAACCAAGGGTCCAAGGAAGCAACTGAACTGTTAACGACGTGGCGTTTGTTATTAGATACTCTGAAAGAGTTAAAACAGCAACAGGCAGAGGTGGCCGAGGGGGATGGTCTTCCTGGCTCTACTGGGCCAGATTCGGAGGAAAAAGCAAGATTAAGTACTACTCCGACCCCCCCTGTTACTAAAGATTCATCAAAACCACCCAAGTCCATATTATCTGACACGCATAAGGATCCGCGGCACTTTCTTGGAAAGTTAAAAGGAATAAAGGAGGACCGTACGTATGTGTGGCCCTGAGATCAGAAAAAAATTATGAAAGAGGCGTATACATATGTGATGGCCCTGAGATCAGATAAAAGCTATGAAATACTCACATGAAAAAACAGCGTTGGGTTGTGCATGGTCTCGGGAGGGGCCCTCAGAGCACCGGTCGGAGCACCGGTCAGAGCACCGGTCAGAGCAGTGCGTTCGGCCGACTGCTCCGCTGTCATCAATCACGGCTCGAACCTCTCCTCTGCCATCATCAACTGCGGTTCTGCCGTCTGCGTCACCGCCATTAATCACAGTTCAACCCTCTGCCCCGCCGCTATCAGTCGTGGAAGAAAAAAATGGACTTTTTTTTTTTCCTATCCCCCCTTGCCTGAAGATTTAGGTGGGGAGGACCCCCCCGTGGTGAGCCAGGCCGAGCCAAATAACGGAATTTCTATAGATTTGGGTCCCCCCAACCTGCCCCCACCTCCCTCCCACACTGAATTCCTGAGGGTGAGGGTAGAGTTTCAGAGCGTAAACTGAACTTACCAAAAAGCTGGGGTTTACCCCCAGTTTCGATTACAGTTAAACCACGGGACCCTGTGCGTTTCTGGAAGAGACACTAATTGACACACCACAACTACAGGGACGATAAATTTCTGAAATCCTGAGGCAGTCAACAGACCTCGCATATCACGCTATGATAAAGGTGCCTGAAACCAACAATGCAGCCAAATCATGTGCAACTATTAATCAGGGTCCCAGTGAGAATTACATGCAATTTATTGACCATCTTCAAGAGGCCATCAATAAGCAGGTTGAAAACTTAGAAGCTAAGGAAGCACTGGTGTTGAAATTAGCAGTAGAGAATGCTAATGTTTGCTATCAACATGTTATCTGCAAGCTTTACAGTACATATTATGTGTTTCTGTGTATTGTCTCTCTGAAAATCAAGCAGCTTGTCAGGAATGTGAGTTAATAGTTTTACTAGTTGTTTTTAAGTGTGCCATAAAACCTCCTCATTTTTCCCAGTCGTGCTGCAAGCAGCCTGTGTTTTACACCCATCCCTCCCCCTTCTCAAGGTTTTTCCTTGCAAGATGGGGTCAGGAATAATTGTTTTCAGTTGTGTTCCTGAAAAATCAGTATTGGGAGGTGGTTTAAAACTTAGGAAAGCACTCGGAATTATAAGGAAGGAAGATCTTGTTAAATATTGAAATCAGTGTTGGCTGCTGTTTAAGTTAAATGATTGGGAAAAGTGTCCGGAGAATAGAATTTTGTTGCAATTAATGTTGTTTTTAAGGTGAGAAGGGCAGGACAAAATAAATCTCTACAAGAGATCATTAAATCATTTCAGACAGTTTTACAGCTGGAACGGTTTGAATGTCAACAAGCTGAGAGAGAGTTAACTGATAACACACAGGTCACAGTAAACTTGCTAAAGTCTGCAAGATGCTTTCCTCATTAACCTGTTTTCTTTGTGGGTATCGGTTTAAGCATGTTGCAATTTTGGTAGGTCTTTGTTATATGGTATGATAAGTTCACAGTCTGTTAAATCATGAGAATTCATTGACTCAAAATGTGCGTTTTGTGATAATACAGAAGATCATAAGTAATTTAGTTCTTTACTGCATGAATGTGATGGTAAAATTTTGTGTGTAGTAGCTGTTATTTTTTTTCTCTAGCATGCTACCTTTATTCCGGCATTCAGACTTGCGCAACTCTGTGACAGGCTGTGTCTCGTCTCGGTGTGCTGGATTTGGTTTTTCCGTATGCACATCGTGTAAAGA
>CABFKC020000188.1:0-36311 GCA_901699155.2 Streptopelia turtur | reverse complement strand
GGCCTCTGAGTCACTGCTCTGGAGAAGTGCCATGGGCAAAGAATTCCTTGACAAACATGGTTAACACAGATGAAATGCTCAAAGCACAGGAGGTTTCTGAGATGAACTGGAAATCACTTCTGAAGAGACATGGGTAACTTATTGTTGCTGACAGAAAAATGACTGAATCAGCTTCTTCAGTGCCACTTTCAGCTCCTGGTTCCTCATGCTGTAGATGAGGGGGTTCACTGCTGGAGGCACCACTGAGTACAGAACAGACACCACCAGATCCAGGCTTGGGGAGGACATGGAGGGGGGCTTCAGGTTGGCAAACATGCCAGTGATGACAAACAGGGAGACCAAGGCCAGGTGAGGGAGGCAAGTGGAAAAGGCTTTGTGCCGTCCCTGCTCAGAGGGGATCCTCAGCACGGCCCTCAAGATCTGCATATAGGACACCACGATGAACACAAAACATCCCTCAAAAAAAGAAGCACTAACCACAATAAGCCCAGCTTCCTTGAGGAAGTCGTCCGAGCAGGAGAGCTTGAGGATCTGGGGGATTTCACAGAAGAACTGGCCCAGGGCATTGCCTTAGCACAGGGGCAGTGAAAATGTATTGGCCGTGTGCAGCAGAGCATTGAGAAACCCAGTGGCCCAGGCAGCTGCTGCCATGTGGACACAAGCTCTGCTGCCCAGGAGGGTCCCGTAGTGCAGGGGTTTGCAGATGGCAACGTAGCGGTCGTACGACATGATGGTGAGAAGATAAAATTCTGCTGAAGCTAAAAAGGCAAAAAGAAAGAGCTGTGTAGCACACCCTGCATAGGAAATGACCCTGGTATCCCACAGAGTGCTGGCCATGGACTTGGGGACAGTGGTGGAAATGGAGCCCAGGTCAAGGAGGGCGAGGTTGAGCAGGAAGAAGTACATGGGGGTGTGGAGGTGCTGGTCCCAGGCTATGGTGGTGATGATGAGGCCGTTGCCCAGGAGGGCAGCCAGGTAGATGCCCAGGAAGAGCCAGAAGTGCAAGAGCTGCAGCTCCCGTGTGTCTGTGAATGGCAGGAGGAGGAACTGGCTGATGGAGCTGCTGTTGGACATTTGCTTTTCTTCAGCACGGGGCGCTGTCATGAGAAAAAAAAAAAGACAGTGAGAAGCCAGGGAAGAGTCCTCTGACAAAAATCAAACCAACTTCCATAGCCCTCCCCTGTCCACACAACCTCTTGTGTTTTCCTAGAGACCTTTTTCAGCACGGGTCTGAGCCTGTTGGTGTCTGGAAATGTGCACCAAGGAGCAGGTCCTCTGCCCGGGCGTCGATAAGTCCCCCCATTCAGCAGAGGGCTTGGGTGTAAAACCTAGCATTTTCCAACTGCATCGGGGAACAGAGCGAGTCCTGCCAACCAGATGTATCCCTTTAGGTCAGAGCAGAGTGAGGCACCTGACCCTTTCCCAAACTTTTTTTGGCTCTGCAGCTCTTTCTCCACGCTTTCAGATATGAGAGCTGAGACCTCCCATGTTACCTGAAAGCCACAGGCTTGCTAAGCAAGGGATCCCCTCAACCGGCAGATATCACCTTCCCAAGTCTCAGCCCCCATGTTAGCACCAGGGCACACAGCTCATTCCCCAGCCCCACAGACTGCATTGCCACAGCCCCACAGGTCAGAGCAAAGCTGGGACACGTGTGCCCATGGACACACCTGCAGGAAAGGACCCACAAGATCAGGCTGTGACTCTGCAGCTGAAACTGCCATCCCCAGAGAGCCTGACAGCAAGAACAAGATCCCAACAGCAGTGACCCAGAGCAGGGGAGCAAGAAGGACAATGCGGTGAGGGTGGGTGTGAGAGAGGCCAGGGCAGAGGCAGCCGGGCACTCAGACAGCGTCACCCTTCCCCAGCTGTGCAGCCACCTCCCAGACACCAACACTGCCGGGCAGCTGCTCTCAGCCCCTGTGCTCTGCAGAGGAACTGGAGCTCTGGCTGCACAGGAGCTGCTTCATGCCTTGGAGCCCCCGGCCCTGAGGGCAGAGGCTTTGCTGGGTGGGACAGGAGGCCAGGGGGCTGCTCACAGGAGGGATCTGACCTGCAGGGGGGTCACAGGGACTTTTCTCTCTTCTCCCTCCCATAACAATTCCGGGTTTGGTTTCCTCTCATTTCTGATCATTTCCCTGCTGCCTGGAGATTCTCCCCTGGGAGGTGTTTCCCTGTCCATGTCTGTTCCCTGTCAGTGCTCACAGACCATCCCACCCTCTGTGCCCTCCCCCTGGCCCTACAGATCCTGCCTGTTCACAGGGCACTGCCTGGGGGCATCTTCCTGTCTGCAGGCTGGAAAACAGGACAGGTCAGACTAAGGCTGACGGGTCCAGCCAAGGTGATGCAGGTGCTGTGCACAGGCAGAGGGGTGGGGAAGGGATGTCATGAGCCTTCTGGCAGATGTACTGATCACTCAGAGTTGCAGTTCAGGAGTCTCAGTGACTTGTTTAAGCATGAGAGCTCATTTTCATTTTATCCTTTCCTGCACCCCCACCCCTTGGGAGAGGAAACTGAAAAGACAGGCTCAGGAAAGCTCCTTATCTGTCTGCTAATCCTTGTATTGATCTTCTCATTGGGGTATCGCCTTAGAAAAATCCTGCAGGTGATCTGGATGTGTGAGCAGCCCTGACCCACACAGCACCCTCTCCACAGCAGAAGCACCTTTCCTGCCCTTATCGGGGATGGTCCTTCCCCCCACAGCTTGTCCCCACAGCACCATGGGGATCTCCCCCAGACAGGGACCCTGCTCTGCAGGACAGTCCTTGCACCCCTGGGTGCTCCCCCTGCAGTCACCCTCAGCAGAAGTTGTCATCATTCCCTGTCCCTCTGACAGTGCAGCAGGGAAGCCCTGCTCTGGAGTGTGTTCTTCTCCTCTACAACAGAGATACTGTGAGAGAGACCTGACAGATCCTGTAAATTGTGGGATGTACCAGCTTAGGGTCTCCCTCCAGGAAATGCAGCTGCATTGTCCTACAGCCAGAGACTTACCGTGTTAGAACTGTGATTTGTCTCCTTGAATCCTCAGCAACCAACCACCGCACATTGCCTTAAATCTCTCTGTGCTTGGCTCCTGTGCCCTCGGTGCTGCAGGCAGAGCCCTCAGCCCTGCTGCGTGTGCAGAGGAGCTGCTCCTGGGCAGAGCTGTCTCTCTGCAGCGCTGCCGCTGCCATGAGCTCCCTGTGTCCCAGGAGCCCAGCCCAGCTCAGCAGCACAGGAGCAGCCCATGATGTCCCTTTCTCTGTCCCCTCTGGGCTCCTCCAGGTGTCCCTGGGGCTCCAATGGCACAACTTCGAAGTTGAAGTAATCAGTGATGTTGATTCTCTCTCCTCTTCAGAGACACTTCTTTCCAGCATTGTATTTTTCATTTGAAAAAATAAATTGGTATGACAATCATCTTTCTTGTCCCATCATTAGACAGGACACCAGGCATGTTACAGCAAAGGATCTAATTTCTCCAAGCTAGAGGAGGAATATCTTCAGTTGAATGAACTTAGGCATTTTGTTCTGGTTTTACACTCCTAGGTCTAGAGAGACATTCATCAGTCTTTGGCCATGTCATGTCTGTGCTCTGACTCAAAGCCTTTGCACACATGGGCTCTTGGACACTTGGTACCAGGTTTCTTGTGGCAGGTCAGAGCTGGGCTGGTGCCACAGCTGGGGTGGCTCAGCCCAGATGTGAGGCAATGTCCTCAGCCAGGGACCTGACTGGGGGAGCTGGAGCTGTCAGTGCTGCAGACAGAGCTGTGACACGGATGGAATGAACTGCCAGGCAGGGTGGCAGGAGTGAGTTCATCTGGTCTGCAAGGACAGCAGCCTCCAAGCACAGCAACAGTCCAGATCAGAACTCAGCCCAGACCTGTAAGGCAATTCAAGGGCCCCATAATGAGCTGTTACTACTGCAGGAACAGTTAAAGGAGAAACAAAGACACTGTGTGGCCACTGATGAATTTAATAAGTGAAAGAGGTGAGAATCCCTGTGTCCTCTTGACGTCCCTCTTCACCAGCAAGGTCTCCCAGGCCTCTGTGGGTGGAGGCAGAACAACCAGCAGTGGATGAAGATCAAGTCAGGGGTCACTGGAACTAACACAATCCTTTCCAGTCTATGGGACAGCAGGGGCAACATCCCAGGAGCTGAGACAGCAGGACAATGTCACAGTGAGGCCACTCTCCACCATCTTGGAAAGCTCATGGAGACTGGGGGTCTCCCTGACCACTGGCAGCTCTCACACAGTGTGTGCACTTTTCAAAATGGCCAATGGGTGAGCAGGGGAACTAAGGGCTGTGCCCCAGAGCATGGCCACTGGGACCCCATTTCTGGGTGTCTGGAAGAGAAGGTGATGGGGTTTGCCCAGGGCAGGTTGTGCCTGTCCATCCTCTTTGCTTTCTGTGAGGAAAGGACAGGGTGGTGGATGTGGGGAGAACATTGATGGTCTGTTACCAGTGGTGGTCTGTTACCTGGAAGTCAGCAAGGCATTCAGCATCATCCCCCACAATATTCTTGTGCCCAAGGTAGGATATTACGGTCTGTGTCAGTGTGTAAGTATATAGGTAAAAACAATCTGGATGGTTGGGCTTGGAAAGGTGCTGTAGAAAGGGAGAAACTTTCCAGTCATGAGGACAGTCCAGCACTGGAAGCTGTTTCCCAGGAGTGTGCACCCACTCTGTCCCAGAAAGTGACCAAATGTGTTTGGATAAAGCTCTGAGTAATCTGGTCTGACCCTGCTGTGAGCAGGAGGTTGGTCAAGACACCTCCCGAGGTCCCTTTGAGCCTGAATGACACTGTCCTTCCTTCCCCTTCATGTTTTCATATTAGGGAGAACTCTCAGGTTCTCCCAGACCACAGAAGTAATTCGCATGAGGTGCAGGGCTGCTTTACAAGTGCCCCCAAACAGTCCTGACCACATCTTTTCCATTCTTTTTCTTTTTGCCTTGAGCCAAGATCTTATTTTTTGCTGTCCTAATGCCTCTCCAGAAAGAACAGCCAATTTTTTAACCCTTTCAGAGCAGGTTGTTCAAGAGGTGTCAGCATCCATGTACAGAGTCTGCACATCAGCCAGACACAAATCCATCATTATAGAATGAAAATGAAGCACTGACCAGCTCCTTGCACCCAGATATCAGCGTGACTTGTCTTCTGAGATGCTGAAAAACACCTGAACTTTAAGTGCAGAACATGTGAGTCCTCTTTGGGTATCCTGGCTTGTCTCCTGACCTATGTGGTGCTTCAGGCTGTGAAGAGAATCAAAACCAGCCATTGGACTGGGGTAGTTCCATTTTACATGTGTCACACAGGACAGATGAGGGAGCTCAGAACTCCAGACTCTGCTGAAAAGTTGGGACTGCAGAGACTGGAAATGCAGGTGACAGTGTGTGTCAGTGCACACACATAAAGATTCTGGCTTCCTTTGTGCCTTTGCACTGACCTGGGATCTGTTCCTTGCCCACCTTTGTCTCAAAAAGAAACTATTCCCCTATTCCAACAACACCTCACAGCAGAAAAAAAAAAAAAAAAAAAAGAGAAAAGTCATGAAAGATGCATGATATTGTGTTAATTCTGAGAAAAATCATTGTTCTAAGAACTTCTTTCAAGACACAACTGCTGAGGTGTAGTAGATGTTTTGAAAAGCAAGAATGACTGTTAGGAATGAAATTAAAGAGGTTTATTTTATCATCAACACCAGTGAGAAGAAGGAGTTCCCTGTTACTAGTGACAGCACCACTGTTCACAAACATCCTTCAGAGCATCTCCATTTTTCCTGGGCTCCAAAGCTCATCCTGCTCAGAGTTTGACAGGATTGCTGCAAACCCCTGTGACCCAAATCTCTACAACTGTCTCTGCTCAACAGCCTTTTACCCCAGGAAGGGGAAAACTGCCAATGCAGACACCAACCCAGTGCCCAACCTGCCTGGAGAGCCAGGACAGTTGTGCCACACAACAGCCGCCTCTGAGGGAAGCTGGAGGTGATGGGATTGAAATGGTTACAACCCAAATCATAGAATCATAGGATCATTTAAGCTGGAAAATACCCTTAAGAACGCGGAGTCCAACCGGTAAGTCAAACACTGCCAAGACCATCACTAAACCATGTCCCAAAGCGCCACATCTCCACATCTTTTAAACACCTCCAGCAATGGAAGCTCCAATCCTGAGCTGGCAGGACACCACTGGCTGCAGTTGGACATAAGATACTGGTCATGGCTGTGAGTTCAGCCCTCGCTGCAGAATGTCTCACACCCTCACTGAGGAGGGCAGGGGGCTGGGAGATGGGAGCACGTTTCAGTTTCCAGATCCCAGCACAGAGCCCAAACCATCCTGCCCTTGGACTCTGGATCCCATTTCCTGAGATGCAAAGCTGGTGGCCTTCTGAGGATAATCATGTTAAAAGGCATGAATAATCCTTCAAGTGTTTGTGTAATTTGTCTAGGAATGACAGTTTTTAAAGAAAAATGATGTTTAATATGTTTATATTAAAATATCTGTAAAATAGTACTCTGCATCTGTGGTCACCCCTCTGGCAATGACAATTAAATAGGCATTTGCACTATAAGGCTCCATACCCCATCCACAAGCACACATCTAAGTGGTTCAGATGAAGGGTGGTCTGGCAAACGTCACCCTTTGTGTCCCCAGGTGATGGACACTGCTCATGTGCCTCTGCAGAGAGTGGCAGGAGCTGGATCCCCTTCTCGGGACAGACTCCTTCCAGGAGAGACACAGACACAGGGGGAACTCATCGGGGCTTTACGGCATTTCACTCGGCATCAGTTTTGACATATTGGGTGCTGTCCTGTGACTGCCCTTTCTGCACAAATGATCATACAAACACAACCATTTAGTGAGACATGGTCATAAAGGGCTGTTATGGACAAGAAAGCTCACCAGGAACTCTGGAGAGAGCGAGGAAGTTCATAATAAGCACCAGGAAGAACCAAGAAGCTCGAGGCCTCTTCTGAAGAAGCAGGAGGCCTGAGCAGCCATGATTGGCCATTGTAGGTGTGGGAGAGGGTCAGGGCATGTCAGGGAGAAGCAATGAGATGGTGATGGCTTCAGTGAACCCTTCCAGCCATGTCTGAGCCCAGAAATGGAAAGCAGTTGATGTCTGCAGGTGGAGGAGGAACAGGAGGAAGATTTTCCTGGGAATATGGAAGGAAGAAAGGCCTCTCTTGGGCTAATCATGTATGGCAGTGCCATTTGCATGCTGTGGGCATGGCTGTGCCTGGGAGATGGGGAACGGCTGCTGCTGGGGTGGCTGTGCTCAGTCATGGCCCATGAGCTGACCCTGCTCTGCTCCTCTCTTACACTGCCCACACTTGGATGGTCCTCAGGAATCATCCATGAGCCTGGTGGATCCATGAACCTCCTGGAGTGATGGGTATGGATCCAAATAGAGGATTCAAGCAAGTTTGGGACTGGGACATTGAGGTGACTGGTGACCATTGCCAGGTGTATGAAAGAAGCTGGATGAGTTGTGAGGAAACTCACAGGCATTTCCAACTCCACAGAAAACCAGAGCCTTGCAGTTAAAGCAACAGCACTTGTCATAAAACCCACCCCCAAAACACAAAACACTCACACTGACCACAGGAAAAGCCTTGAAAAACATTGGAGAAAAATCTACCAGGTCCCAGGGGTCAGGGCTCAGCCATTCTGGTGATGAACAAGCATCAAGGGCTGACATGGCATCAGAGCCACCTCCACATGGCCCTCACCACCTGGAACCAGTGTCTCCAAGTCTTTCCTTCACCAGCCTCCAGGGACAGGGACCTGCACTGGTTGTTTCCTTCACAGCTGTGTCAGTGATGGCCCTTCATGGGGTCCCAACACCCTCAGAAACTTGGGGTTTGCTTCTGCCTTTCACTTCATTGGAGGTTTGTTCATTCTTTCAGTATCTGCAGTTCAGGATCATGGCACCAGAGGGCTCACTAACATCTAAAATGCTCTTACAAGCCGAGGCTCTGTGCATCATTTTCCTAAAGGCTTCAAGTCTGGTGTGGATGATTAGAGAGATTTCAGGAACAGCCAAACAGAGAGCATTTCCATAATAAATAGCAATAAAGCCAAATTTCTTCTATTTCCGTCCCTGCTCGCCCTTCCCTCCCTTTCCAGAACAGGTGGCATCAGCAGCCTCCAGTTCATATTGATGTGGTGCATCTCCTGATAAAGACTGAATATGTCAGAAAAGTGCATAACTAAATCACCATGTGAGTGAGGAGACAGGCCAGGACACCTCAAGAGGAGTCACACTCCTCTGGACCAAGAGGTGGGTGTCCCTGGCAATCTCAGGTGCCACAGCACAGCGATACTTGTGTTCAGGAGCTGGTCAAGTGACCCATCTCCTGTTCTGTAACGGTGTCTGAGTTTGCTCAGGTCACCCCTGACTTGAGCCCCATCCACTGCTGGGTGTTCTCCAGGCTCCTGCCTTCAGGAACCAAGTCCCAGGAGACCTTGCTGGTGAAGATGGAGGCAAAGAAGCCATGAAGAACCTCAGTCCCGTCTGATTCTACTCTTATGAAGTTCAGCAGCAGGCCCACGATTCACCCTGTCTATTCTCTTACTGCAAGTGAAGCTCTGTCAGCTCATCTTGCTGCCCTTCCCGTGTAGGTATCAAGTCCAGGGCAACTTTGGCGTCACCCCCAAACCCATGGACAAGGTTTCTAAATTCCTCCTTTGCAGCTTCCCCTGCTCCCACCTCCTGTGTGCTGCCTTTGTGCCCTGCAGCTCCATCAGTTCAGAGGAGCAGCCTCATGAGATAAATGCTTCTGTTCATGGGTACTTGGAGAGATCATTCTTGTGCTTGGAGCAGGATGGCCTGTAACGCTGATCAGATTTCCTGAGCTCCTTCACCCTTCAGATCTACTTCAATGTCACCACTTTGCCCACCATCCCCCAGTATGTCCAAGTCTTCTCCTCTGGATTCCACCAGCCTGTGCTGTGCTGCTGGCCTTCCTCCCTCCCCTCTGGTGCCAGGCACCCCTCTGTGTCCTGCTCACAACAGCCAAGGTGGACACTGATGTTCACATCCCTCACCAGGATTTCCTTGTTTTCCAGTTCCAGATCCAGGTGAGCATCACCCTTGTTGGCCCATCAAGCAGACATGTTAAGCAGTTGGCCCAAGATCCTTTCGACTGTTGGCACCTGCAGCTTTGCCTGGCCGGTGAATGTCAGGGCAATTACAGTTCCCCATAGGGACCTGCTCATTGACTGGTGACTTCCTCCTTGAGTTTCCGACAGAAGACCTGTTCAATTTCTTCTCCATGACCATGTAGTTTGTAACACCGAACATGTTGTCACCCTGTACTGGGATTAGATAGCATGCTCTTTGAACTGGGGGTGAGTGTGGGTGTGCTACAGTTGTCACATCTCTGAGAAGACAATGGGAGTTTGACTGATGTCAGAGCTGATTTCAGCTCCTCCAAGATGGACCCACTCCTTGCCCAATCTGAGCCACTCAGTGATGCTGGCAGCACCTCTGGCATATTGTATTTGAGAAAGGGTAAAAAACGCTGCACAACAGCAGGTGGGAGAGAGGAGGGAGGAAACGGGAGAGAAAAACACTGCTGACACCAAGGTCATATCCCATAGGACCCAAGCAGGTCCCTCAGCAGCCAAATCCTGCTCTCCTGAAATCCTGCTCTTGGCCTTGTTCTCATCTCCCAGGAGCCTCAGCTCCACTTTCCCACCCCTGACTGTGCCATCCTGACCAACTCTTTGTGGTTTGTAAGTGTGAAGTCCCACAGGGCACCTCACCCCACTGACTCCTCAGTCACCCGTGTCAGGAAGATGTTGTCAATGAGCTCCAAAACTCTCCTGGATGGCTGGTACCTTGCAGATATTGGGATATCTCAGGTCTGCCATGAGGACACGGCCCTGGAAACATGAGGCTTCTTTCATTTGTCTGAAGGAGGCCTCATCTAAATCCAATTCCTCACCAGTGAGTCTGTAGCTGATGTCCAGTCACCACAACATTGCCCATGTTGTTCTGCCCTCTCATGCTGACTCCTCAACATTCAGGTGACATTGTCTGTCCCCAGGCAGAGCTCCACACATTCCTGCTGCTCTACCACATGAAGGGAAACATCAGAAACACCAGACCTCTGGCATTATGAGTACCAGACACCCAAGACCCCACTGTTTCCCCAGGAGATTATATTTATAGTGTCCTGTAACTCCTCATGCTGTTATGTTGGGAGAGACACCCTCATCAGGATAAGCCATCTGCATGCAAACTTTAATAGCTGAGCAAACAGAGCTTCAGTCAAGGGGGAGTCGTCACATTGAGGAAATCGGATATTCACCCATCAGAAAGATCTGAAGTTTGATAAGGGCAAGTGGCCAGTTCTGTATCAGAGTGACACAATAACCCCATCCATCAGGACAGAGCAGGACCTGACACGCTGAGCAGTGGCCCTGAGGAGAAGGGCCTGGGCACTACAAGGTCCCCACACCAGCCCGTCATGCACGCTCACCATGAACAAGGCAGCTGCACACGAGGCTGCATGAGGAGGAGCGTGGGGACCCAGACACCTGCAGTTCTAGTCCATTTGGTTCAGCACTGGTGTGACCCACACACACGGGTGTGTGCCAGTGTGCGGCTTCCCAGTTTGGAGCAGCAGGGAGGAACTGGAGAGTGCAGGGCTGTGCCAAGGCAGGTTCAGCACCTTGTGCACATGGTGTGGGATGTTGAGGGACCTGGGCTGCTTTGGCCCAGCAGCGCTGGGGAGGCTGCAGCAGTGTAGGAGTAACCTGAGAGAGCCTTGAAGAGTGGTTTCAGAGGTGGTGGAGGTTTCTTCATAGTGGGAAAGCACATGAGAAAGAAATAATGGTCCAAAGTGCAGCTGGGGAGGTCCAGGCTGGACATGAGCAGACAGGATTGTGACTGGAAGGGCAGTGCTGTGGTGGAGCAGGTCAGCAGAGGGAGTCTGCATCAGCCCAAGGCTTTGTGCTTCAAGGACCAGCTGGGGAGGATGGAGAGATCTCAGCAAAGGAAGGAAGATGCTCAGACAAGAGCAAGGTGGGGCAGCAGGGGGGATGTCTCCAGCCTGCAGGGAAAGAGGTGGAGGGGATGCCACTGTGGAGTGTTTTTGGGCCGTATGCTGTGAACAAGCCAGGGCTTGGGGTGACTGAGGTGCACTAGGACCATACAGAAGCTGGTCTGCCCTCGACCCAGGCTGCAGGAGGAGCACTGCATGTGGACAGTGCCCTGCAGCTAATCACCATCGTGGTGGGGGGAAGAATGACTGCAAGTGTAACCAATCGTAGCTCGTGCTTGCCACATGGCCTTTCGGTATAGAGTATATAAGGGTTGGAAAAACGTGGTCTCGTGGACATTGATATTCAGTGTTGTTAAGAGTTCATTAAAGGGTATTGATGTTAAATTCATATTGAATTAGACTCATTACTCTCGCCGGCCCGCCCGTCGTGCTCAAAGAGCTCCTGCTGGCAATTTTGCATTCTCCACGTCGTCTCACGACAAATGGTAGCAGAGGATGGTTAGCAAAGCAGGATCTCCGGAGCACAATTTACTGCAGTAAGCAGCTTTCCTAAAGACGGAGCCAAGCCGGGTTGTAGGAGAGTGTGCTTTGTCCGGTAGTAAAAGACAAGCACCAGACGAGCTGGTCACTCGCCTTCTACTTTAAGACCACGCTGATACGATAATGGATATTGAAACAGCCGCGGCACTGTTGACGAGTATACTCTTTAAGAGAGGTATTGAATCGTCACAGGAAAACCTAATCACATTGATTTTTTTAGCTCTGGGGACACTCTGGAGAAATTCCACTTTTGTTTTCCCCAACGGAATGGAGATCAGTGGGGGACACAATGTGGTATAAATCGATCAGAGGGGAAGAAGAGAAAGAAATTAAAGCTCTGAGAGAATTGTGGAGAAACGTGTTAGAATCATTAGAAGTAATGAAGTCCGAACAAAGCGCTGCCCTGAGAGCCGCGAGGGCGCTTGTCCCAGAACAAATCTGGGCTGATAAAACTTGTCGGCCAAAAGAGAGGAGGGGCTGGGGCTGCCCCACAATGTGCCTCCACAAACACCTGTGGAAGTTTCTTGTGAGCCTCCTTCTACATCATTGGGCTCACCCCAAGTAGCAGAGCAGTTACTGCAAGAGATTACCAGTAAGCTTGAACAACTTGACTTGCGAATGTCAGATGTAGAGAAAAATAAGAGACAAATAGAGTTTCAAAAACCAGCTTGCCTTCCTCAAACAATGCAACCAAGGGTACCTATAGATTCTACTGACCAACCACGGCCCCGACCTGGCAGATGGTCAGGGGTCATCAAAGATGCCATCCTAGAAGGTTATTGGTCTCCAGCAAAATTAGCCCTACCGGTAATTCAGAATATGAACACCCAGACAGCGGTATGGGAACCACATGAATGGAAAATTTTACAGCAAGCAAAACAAACAATCACCAACTATGGTATACGTTCAGAAGCGACCAGACAAATACTGCATTGGATTTTTACTGCTGACTTACTGTGTCCCATGGACTGCCAAAATTTAATGCACTTATTACTAACTCCGGCACAATTCCTCCTGTGGGAATCGGCCTGGTATCAACGAGCGCAGCAAGGAACAGCCAAACACACCAGTCCAAATGACCCATTAACCAATGTGGTACCCGACGCCTATACGGGTCGTGGACAGTATGCTACAATAGAAGTCCAGCTGCGATTTGGTGCTGAAGTTCACCAGAAAGCTGCACAACTTGCCCTAGATGCTTTCTTAACCTTACCAGGACCCTTAGCTCCCTCATTCAGCAGAATACGCCAAGGAACTACAGAAAATTTCTTGCATTTTATTGACCGGCTACATGAAGGAGTAATGCAAAACCCGGACTTGTCAGAAGAAATGAAAAATTAAATGTTTCGGTTGCTAGCTTTCGATAATGCAAATTCAAAGACTAAACAAATATTAGCAACTCTGCCGCCGGGATCTTCAGTAGAACAAATGCTAACGCGAGTAGCCAGATCAGAAGAACACCAAAGTGCGGAAGTGATGGCTGCCGCTTTTGAAGGGGTCATGCAGAGATCTCTTCGACAAGTTAGCCAGCAAGTCTCATCTACAATACAACCAGTTGTAGCAGCAGTTCAGCGATCTAAGACTTTCTGATGGACCAATTTCCCTTCTTATTAACAATCTAGAACATCCATGTGCAATCATCTGCCAGTGGCAAAACAAAGACGGGGAATTCCCCATAGATCTTGCTACAGATTCTTCCTTTTGTGCCACTGTCAGATTGAAAACAGAAAATGATTTACGATTATTAGAATGGGTTTTTCTTAGTGTCCAACCAAAATTCAGCATTCAAACAAGACCAGAAGCAGTTGGAGAATTGATTCGCAACCAAATCAGCTCCCTGCAACAGAACCTTCGGAGGACACAGAGTGAGGCGTAACCTTTGCATTAATTTAGCTGTGACATGTATGTGTAATATAGTTATATAAGTAGGCCTTTAAACACCACTACCTTCTGAGTAAGTTTATCAACACCCAGCACATCGTTTGTTTACATGTTAAGTAGGAGTACCATTAAACCAAGGTTCTTGGAATTTGTTTAATCAGTCCATTGCAATATTTAAATGGCAATGGAATACCTCAAGTTTACTAAGAAGAAAAATATTAGCGCATGGTTTGACAACCATGACAGTTGCAATGATGGCCTTCCCATAGGGCCAGAGCCACAGGAAATCATACTGATTCATTCTTCGAACACCTCTGATTGTATTTTTATAAAAAGAAAAAAGACGATTGATTTTTGGTTTAAAAGGTT
Source organism: Streptopelia turtur (assembly GCA_901699155.2). Taxonomy (NCBI): domain Eukaryota; kingdom Metazoa; phylum Chordata; class Aves; order Columbiformes; family Columbidae; genus Streptopelia; species Streptopelia turtur. The sequence goes on along the minus strand of CABFKC020000188.1, from coordinate 22,526 downwards.
TAACAAATTGGCTTGGCCTAGGGGGGTGGATTAAGAGTTTATTGCAAAGTGCATTGTTTATGTTGATTGTTGTTGTAATTGATATGTTATGTATAAGTTGTCTTCTATCACGTATCAAAGAGGAATTAGAACACATAGCTAATCAAGCCTGGCTTGTCCAAAAAGATTTAAAAAAAAAAAAAAAAAAAAAAAAAAAAAGGAGGAATTTTTGGGCCATATGCTGTGAACAAGCCAGGGCTTGAGGTGGCTGGGGTGCACTAGGACCATGCAGAAAAAAACAGAAGCTGGTCTGCCCTCGACCCAGGTTGCAGGAGGATGCCGTCATCGTCGCTGCGCATGTGGACAGTGCCCTGCAGCCAATCACCATCGTGGTGGGGGAAGAGTGACTGCAAGTGTAACCAATCGTAGCCCGTGCTTGCCGCATGGCCTTTTGGGGATAGAGTATATAAGGGCTGGAAAAACGTGGTCTTGGGGACATTGATATTCAGTGTTGTTAAGAGTTCATTAAAGGTTATTGATGGTAAATTCATATTGAATTAGACTCATTACTCTCGCCGGCCCGCCCGTCGTGCTCAAAGAGGTCCTGCCGGCAATTTTGCATTCTCCACGTCATCTCACGACAAGGGGGAACCTGTGCAAGAGAGATGGGAGATTTGGGGGAAGGGAGAGAGACTTTGCCAAAAGACATGAAAGAAGAGGTAAAATGGGTTTTGGTGATGTTCTTGTGAAAACACAGACTGTGAAAACATTTCTCTTTAGCCTCTTGTCATGGTTTAGCCCGAGTTAGCAATCACAATCACGATAGCTGCTCGCTCACTCCCACCCCCCACCCCCAAATGGGGGAGAGAATCAAAAGCGAAGGGAGAAACTCCTGGATTGAGATCAGTTTAATAAAATAACAAAATAATACTAATATACCACCATGGCTAGTAACACATATAAAATGGAAAATGGAATATAAAATAAGAAACTCAATTCAATGCCTCACAAACTCTGCCTGCATCAAGCAGCCGGTCCAATAAAGAGAGAGAGCAGCCTGGTCGTGAACACCTGATCCCAGGGGAAGAGGGAAAAGTGCAGAAAGGCCCAGAGGTCATTGCAAAATGGTAAAATGGCAAAAGGTCAAACCAAAACAAACTCCCAAATGGAACTCCACCAAAACATAGTAGAACTGAAACAGGTCTCAGTCTCTGCATCCAGAAAACCCTGCCCTCCTTCAGCATGAAGCCTGATGCTAATGTCATGGAATATTCTCATTGGTCAGTCTGGCTGTCAGTCAAGCTCTGTCCCACCCATGCCTCCCTTCCCAGCTGCTTCGCACCTGTGGGCACAGAGCTCAGAAAGACCTTGGCTCCCAGACAGCAACTAAGATAATAGGCTCTTGTATTCTCTTTGTTCCACTTCAAAACCACTGGAAAGTTACTTGGAGAAAAACGTTATCTCCGTCCCGGGGTGTTATCCGATTTTTCCCAAACTAAATCCAAACAATGACCATGCTAGCTGCAAAATAGTTTCTAACTGCATGAAGAAAATTAACTCAGTTTCAGTCAAACCAACACAATGAGATTTCAGCAACCTTTTCTAGAGGAAGATGTGGGTCAGGGGGGCTGGAACTAGATGATCTTTAAGGTCTCTTCCAATCCAAACCATTCTGTGATTCTAAGGGAAGAGGGAGATGTGTTTCATTATCCTCTCCACAAGATAGAATACCTACCCCAACACAGTAAAGACATCAATACCAGGGCAAAGAGCGCAGACTTTGTTTGTATTAACATGTTCCCAAGCTCAGCAAAATCAGGAGATAAGTAGCACAGACAGAAAACTCAGTGACCTGCGCAGACACTCTCCACCAAATAGCTACTATAACTGTAGCACCATTAATTCAAAACTGCCCTTGTCTCATGCCCCACGTTGGGCACAAAAAGGAATGTAGTGGGTTAACCTGGCTGCCACATTTTAGTTTCCACCAAACCACTCAATCACTCCCCTGCTCGAGAGGACACGGGGAAGAAAAACTCATTGTTTGAGTTAAAGGCAGTTTAATAAAGAAAAGCATAGACCGCCTGTGGAAGCAAAAGGATTTATTCTCTGCTTGCCATCAGCAGGTGATGTCCAACCCTTTCCTGGGAAACTGGGCATCAGTTCATGTAGCAGTTGCTTCAGAAGCCAAATGCCCTAATTATGAATCCCCCCTGCACACCTCGGCCCTTCTCATGGCTTTTATTGCTGAGCATCACAAGAGGACGAGCAAGCTCCAGCTGGTCTGACTATACTGACTGACCTCCATGGTCATGGGGAACCTGAGAACATTCCCTGCTGTCATCAGGGGAAGACTCAGAGGGGAAGACACCACAACCCCATTCGGGTTTCCACTCTCCTGCATGGGAGTTCAGGAGGTCTCAGGTCTGACCTCCTCCTCACAGCACGTTCAGCTGTGGAGTGAGACCACGTTGCTCAAGGCTTTACCATGTGGGGGTGGAAAACATCCAAGGACAGAGACAGCACAACAAAGCTGGGGAAGCTGCTCCAATGCTTTGATGCCTTCACTGAGAAGGACATTTTCCTTATCTCCAGCCTGAACCTTCCTTATTTCAACATCTGATTGTTGTCTATTATCCTCCTGCCGAGCATGGCCATGACAAGACTGGCTCCACCTTCTGGAAAAACCTTCTCGCAGGGACAGAGAGGCTGTTACAAGGTGCCCAAAGCCTTCTCTTCTCCAGGCTGAACAAGGCCCTTTCCCTCAGTTTCTCCTCCCAGCAAGTGTCCCGGTCTCTGAGCATCTGACCTCTCTCCCAGTTATCAACATCTTCAGGGGTCAGTCTATGTCAGGTGCAGGACCTGCCCTTTGTCCTTCTCTGTCATGATGTTCCTGACAGGACAGCCCTCCTGCCTATGAGGTTTCCCAATTTAGCATCATCAACAAATGTGGTGGGAGTTGTCTCCTCAAGGTCACAGATTATCAAAGTATTAAATTGCCCAGGTCTCAGCAGAGTCCCCTGTGCTGCCCCACAAGCCCCCAGTAAGTCCCAGTGGTCTCGAGGTTGGGCATGAGACCCCTTCACCACTGCTCTGTCAGCCTGATATCCAACTGTTTTCACCCATCTGTTTGTCAACCCATCCAACTGTAATGGCCTGCCTCGGGTACAAGAACATTGAGGGACACCGTGCCAAGAGCCTTGCTGAAGCTCAGGTAAATGACATCCACTGTTCTGTCCTCACGCAGAAATGCAGTTACTTCATCATGAAGGCAATCAAGTTTGTGAGACATTAATTACCCTTGCTAAGTCCATGCTGATGGCTTTTGGACACATTTTTCTCTTTTAGGTGCCCAGAAATGTCACCCAAGAGGACTCATTGGACAGGTCACTCCTCACCAAAGTGTTCTTGTACAGCTTGCGGTTCCCTGGCTGGCACTTTTGGCTGCAACATTGGGTTTTTCTCACTCACAAGAGACCTCTACCAATCCTGTGACCTTTGAAAAGGGATATTCCAAAGATGTGTTGATCTCCTGCAACATCCTTGTCACTATTGCGCCTGTTATATGGTGTATTTAATTTCTGTGATTTCACCTATTTTCACCTGTCCTGATATAATGACTGTTTCTAAAGTCCCATTTTCAGTTGCAGACTCTCTAGAAAAAAGCCTTTTCCATTATTCTCCAGTTTTCTCTTTCTCTTATTCTTTATTCATTCAGATTGCTCTCAACTTGCCAGCTGCTGTTTTGAATTTCAGGTAGTTAAATGTTTGCCTCTTTTGCAGTAGTCTAATTGTCTCCTTAGTCAACTCTTTAATTATGTTTGTATCTTTATTCTTTTATCTGCTTACCTAAAACATTTCTCATAAGATTATCCCTTGTTGAAAGACAACCTCATTAGAGGCAGCTTGTACTTAACTTATGGTGGAGGAGTGTGTTTTATTATTTTTGAAGCTCAATTGTGCTTCACTTTTCTTTGTTTGTATTAGGAAAAATCATTTGGTGCCTCTGTGCAGCCAGCTTTCTAGGAAGAGCATTTGGGAGATGATGCAAAGGAGCTGTAACATCCAGCTGCAGAGAAATGTGGACAAATCTGATGTAAGGAAAAGTGAGAACAAGTCCCAGGGGGCAATGAGAGAAAGGGTAAGGTTGGGCAGGTGAGAAGGAGCGTTGTCCGTACCATGTTGGACCTCAAGGGACTGCTTTTCCTACCTGTCCAGACCTACTGAGGAGACATTCTGGATCATTATCAACCAGAGAACGCTACTAATACCTCTTCACTGAGCTGAAAAGGAACATAATATGCCCTTCAAAATACAGAATAATTACTGCTAGGTGCATTTTGAAATCTTCCTTCTTAGCTACATTACGAAACAGGTCAAACTAGTTGTAGTGTCTTGAAGACTTGAAGAAAATTATAGGAAGGGAAATAGTTCATTAATACTTTCTGTATTTTAATGAGCCCCATGGTGTATTTGGCCCTTAGTCCATGAACTACAGAAACTGAGAGGAGATTGAACAAATCGCTCAGGAGGTGGAAGTCAGAAGCGCAACTCAAAGTACCTTGAAACACTGATTGACCCCACTGAGGGTCATTATTGACAAAGCTTCTCCATGGACTCGTTAGAGAAGATAATTGAAGGTTGTGATTGCAGGTAGGAAAAGGCACTGTACAGGTCGTTCTGCTATGGAGAAAATCCTTGGTTTGTTTTACCAGCTAAAGGCCAAACCCTGACCCCAGGCCCTGGGAAGGCAGATCCCTCATGTGTGGCTCAGGCTCTTCCTGGAGCAGTGGGGTGTGAGTTTGAGCAAGGTCAAGTGTAGGAAACTGTACAACCCCTCCTGGCTTCCCCAAAAAGGGGCAACGAGAAATCAAAGTCCAGAGTCTCAAAATAGAGTTTATCCTGGTAGGTCTTAGAGACAGATACAACTGCCATAGCCAGGGGGACAAAGACCTTGGTCCTGTGTGGCCTTTCAGCCTCACCAGAGCCCTTGGCCATGTCTACTTCATGTTTGCTGATACTGTCCCCTTCAGGCACCTTTGTCCCTTCAGGCTGTTGACATCCATCTTGCTTTCCTACCCAGCTCTCATCCCAGCATTTCCTACTTTCACTGATGTCTCTCCACCCTCACTGATCTTTCCTTGAAGCCCAAAGCCATGGGCTGATCCAGACTCCCTCTGCGTGACCTCTTGTACCACAGCACTGCCCTTGGACTGAGATGTCTTTTTCTGAACCTCCAATCTTGAACCTTCCAAGCTGCACTTTGTGGAGGTTTCCTTCTCTTCCTACTACCAAGAAAAGCTCCATTACCTCCGAAACCACCCTTCAAGCAGTTGCAGGCTACTGCTGTAGTGCCCTGAGCTTCCACTTCATTAGGCTCAAGAAGCCCAGGTTTCTCAGCCTCTCTCAAAGGCCCCAAACCCCATCCTGGCAGATCTCTGAAGTTTCTCTAGTTCGTCTCCATTCCTCCAGAACAGGGAGTCCCACAGCCAGACACAGTAGCCCAGATGTGGCCACCACAGCGCTGATTCAAAGTGGATGATAATTCCATTGTTTGTTTGGCCACACTCCTCCTAACGCAGCCCCACATGCCCTTGGCCTTACTCATGGTGAGCATGCACCACTGGCTCGTACGGCATCCCTCGTAATGCCCAGCCCCTTCTGCTCAGAATCACTCCTGAGCTGTTCAGGTCCCAGCCTGCCCTCATGTGTGGGGTTATTCTGCCCCTAGTAAAGAACCGGTAACTTCTCCTTGTAAAATTTCATGAGGCTTTTATTGACAAATCCCAGAGTTTCTCCAGGTTCCTCTGGAATGAACCTCTCTTTGGACAGCTATTAATGTGTGTGTACAGATGGCCTACCAGATTTGTAGTGCCCCTGACAACATCAGTATATCAGGAATTACAAGGCACTCCAGATAACAGAAGGAGGTATTAGATCAATGGAATAGTTGACCAAGGAAGGAATCTCCATGGTCAAAAGCTAAGAAAGGTCTAATGAGAATACAAAGGAAGCCAAATTCAAGCCAGGGACGATATCTTGCTGATGTCCAAGAAGGTATGGAAAGGCTGTTATTATCACAGAATCACAGAATCACAGAATATCAGGGATTGGAAGAGACCTTGAAAGCTCATCCAGTGCAATCCCCCCGCCGGAGCAGGAACACCCAGATGAGGTTACACAGGAAGGTGTCCAGGGGGGTTTGAATGCCTGCAGAGAAGGAGACTCCACAACCTCCCTTGGCAGCCTCTGCCTCTGGCACCCTCACTAGGAAGAAGTTTCTTCTCAAATATAAGTGGAACCTCCTGTGTTCCAGTTTGAACCCATTGCCCCTTGTCCTATCGTTGGTTGTCACTGAGAAGAGCCTGGCTTCATCCTCCTGACACTCACCCTTTATATACTGATGACCATTAATGAGGTCACCCCTCAGTCTCCTCCAAGCTAAAGAGCCCCAGCTCCCTCAGCCTTTCCTCACACGGGAGATGCTCCACTCCCTTCAGCATCTTTGTTGCTCTGTGCTGGACTCTCTCCAGCAGTTCCCTGTCCTGCTGGAACTGAGGGGCCACAACTGGACACAATGTTCCAGGTGTGGTCTCACCAGGGCAGAGTAGAGGGGGAGGAAAATCTCTCTGGACCTACTGACCACCCTCCCTGTAATATACCCCAGCACCCTTTCTAATACACCCCACAGACCCATCCTCTCCTGGCTTTGCACCTTCAAAGTAAAGGTGCACAATGGCATCCTGGGCTGCATTAGTAGGAGTGCTGCCAACCAAACAAGGGAGTCCTTCTCATCCCCCTTGATTGAGAACTGCCAGAGGGTTGAGGGAGGTCATCCTTCTCTGCTCAGCACTGCTACAATTTGTCTTGCTCGCTTCCCTCAGGGTTTTCTACCCCACCCCCCCACCACACCCACACTGTAGACACAGCTGTCCTCCACATCTTTGCAAAGTCCTACCTTGTCCTCTTGTGAAAAATATAGCCAGGAGACCATTTTCACCACCTTGGGTTAAGGATTACCTTCCACCTGCCCTTCAGCCAAGGACTTCTAGCAGAGGTCCATGGTCTTCAAAGCCCCCATTGATTACCAGGGCCTAAAGTTGTGACTCTTCCTCTAGTTGTTCAAATAAGACCCTATTTTCTACCTAACCTTCATCAGGAGATCCAGTGATCCTGACCAGAATACCATTGTACATGGAGGAGTTAGAGATCCACACAGCAGTAAACCTGAGTAGACCCAGGGCTGTGCTCCATGTACAGCTTGGCCTTCAGGCTGTGTTGTGCTGAATGGATCCTTGGGTGGAAGAATTAACTGGATTGTAACAGAGAAGTCTGCAGGGAGCTCCCACCTGATAACGGCTATTAGGCCAACTGCGTGTCCTTATCTCTCTAAAACTGCAACCACAAATTCACATGTGAACAACTTGAATTTTTTTCCATGTAAGAAAACACCGAAAGTGATAAGAGGAGTGAAATGGGATAGCCCTTCTACAGATGAGTTCTGCAAGACTATCTGCACCAGCTGACCAGGCAAAAGTAACTTCACCAGAATCTTCCAAGCCACATGCCGTTCAACTCCAGAGACAGAACTGACAGTCACATTCACAGTCCTACGCTGCCTGCTGGAGTAGGAGTTGCCTAAGCTGTGGTTGAGCTCACCACAGCATTATCACCCATCTCCTCCTTGTGGTCAGGAGATGATCAGATACAGGTCACCTCACATTCCTTTTCCTACATGATGAGACTGCTCTAGGATCTCATGATCCCTGTCCTGCCACCAAGGTGCTAACCAACCTAAATCCAGGTTAGGAAAGGGACTGAAGTTGAGGGGTTAAAACATGGGAAGGAGGGCTTTGGGAGTTAGGTTTTCAGGTACGGGTTTCTGGACTAGAGTTTGTCTACCTGGATTAGGGATAAGGTAAGGGCTTAGCAGGAAAGTTTGGAACTCTGCTGAGGGTGTCTTGTTAGTGTTTAGGGTATAGACTGGCTTTGAGTGTTAGGGTTTTTTTAGGGCTGGGGTCAGGCCTTGGCTTAAGGCCAGCATTTTCATGCTAGGGGTAAGGACTAAGAATTAGTATGAGTGGTAGCGTAAGGGTAAAAGGTTATGTGTTTGCACTTTGGTTTAGAGGTAGGTTTGAGGATAAGGGTTAGAGTAGTGGATTCCTTTAGAGGTGAGAGCTACCATTCAGTGGTAGCCGTTAGGAGTAGGAAAAAGTTGAAACCTCTGCAGAAAGGAACTCAGTGAAATCACTGAAAAAGTTGCCATCATGGCTAGTTTTTTTAAAGAACTTCAATGATTTTTTTTAATAGTTTGGGTTGGTTTTTTTTTGTTTGTTTGGTTGGTTGGTTGGTTTTTTGTTGTTGTTGTTGTTGGTTGGTGTTTGTTTATTGTTTGTTTGTTTGTTTGTTTTATTAACAGTATCAAGGTCATGAACCAGAAAGCTGATTATACTCTTTTGATCTATGTGAATAATCTTAGGCAGCCACTTATCAAAATAAATTTTCTTCTGTATTTAGAGTGCAGCATTTTCTCTCCCTACTGCCTCATTGTCTTTTCTCCTTCCTCTCCCTATTCTGTTTCCAAAGAGCTCTCCAAGGCAAAGTTTTCTTTCATCATAGAATAACTCAGGTTAGAAATGACATGTCTGTCATCTTGTCTGCCTATAAATGACATGTCTGTCATCTTGTCTGACTCTCTTGTGTGAGGCAGGGTGAATTGGATGGAGCAGCTCAAGGGCTACCTCCAGTTTGCCATTATACACAAAGGAGCTGAAGGTGAGCTCCATCTCATCATGCAGGGAGATAATGAAGATGTTCAACAGTGTTCACTCAAGTGTTGGTCACAGAGGGATTCCAACAGTGACTGGCTGCCAGGAGGACTCCACACCACCGATGTCATCTAGGATTAACCATCCAGCCTAACTCCCACTCACATCATGACCCACATCTGCTATCATCAGTCACAAAGGTGGCAAGCAAGTGGGGCTGGGTGGTGGAGCTGTAGTAGGTCTCCAGGGAGGACACAGGGACCTCAGTTGAAGAAAACACATCCCAGTTCTGCCTTGAGGTAGTTTGTTGGGGAAGTTACTCTCAACATAAAGTGATCTCAATACACTGTCCTATGGGCCTCCATGGCACCCACAGAAACAGCTAATGACATTTGTGCTCCTTTGGGTTTGTCTCCCCCAACACAAAATGTGCATGCTCATGTCTCGCCTCAGTGCACACCTGGACTTCTGACCTGGCCATTCAGTGTCCTTCCATGGAAGGAAGAAGAAACTCTCAGCTGTGATGAGAGGACAATGATCAAAATGGTGGTTACAAGAGACAACCGCCCCAAGCTGGCACCTGGCAGCATGACAGATTATTTCCATGTCTCTCTTACACACACAGGCTGCCCTGCTCTTCTCCTGGGACATCCCATCTCCCCACAGAGCCTTTCCCCAAGGAGAGCACATCTGCACTGGCCTGGCCAGCTGTTCCTGCACCCTGTTCCCACACTCCCCACAGCCTCCGAGCTGGGGCTTTTGCTCTGTGCAGTGAGTGAGCTGTGATGCCCAGGCTGTGGTGACTCTGCAGGGACATACTGGTCAGGTTGAGAGACAGACCCAGCTGATGTTGGTCACTGTCACTGTGAACACCTCCCACACGAGCTCTGAGGTGGCCATGGAGGGTGCTCAGAGCTGCTCTGCCTTATCCACCATCTGCAGGGGTGCTGGCCACCAGCAACCCAAACATGAACCACCAGCTCTAAGTCCCTCAAAAGGCACACTGGGACCCTGATGTCATCCCACTGAGCCCACAGAAAACACAGAAAACAAAGCCTTTTGAGGGTCTATTCCTTACACATATTCTTGAGAGCAACTCTGGAAGAAGACCTAAGCCTTTGAGCACTGTGCTAAGGAGATCCCCTTGCTGATGGAGATGCTGTTCTGGAGGCAGCTCTGTCACAGAAGTGCCCATTGCCTGTCTCTGCCTGTGGTCACAGGACTGACACACAGCGGGACTGTAACCAAGGGTCAGGAGTGCTCAGATCTTACACCAACACAAGGGCTCACAGGAGAGTGGGAAGTGGAAGGAGAACAGCTCTGGAAAGGACAAGGCTGGTGCTCCCTGGCAGAGCTGCTGTGCTGGGATCTTTTTCCCTTCAGCTCTGCACACAGACACTTTGTATTCAGCTTCACAAAGGTCTCAGAGGAAGGATCTCAGACTGCACGGTTCTTTATTTTGTTTAAATACACAGAGAGTGTGGCTTCTCATTTACACAGTCTGTGACTCAAACTATAAAGGTGCATGGTGAAATAGAAGTGGAATGAAAAAAAGACATTATTTTGTCTGCAATATTATCACAGTTAAGAAAAACAAAACCACATAAGCCTCCCTCAACTCCAAAACCCATCAAAAACTACAAGATATACAAAAGAGAGTCTGGGCCTGTAGTGAGTTCTATATCATGAGTGATGTGCAGAAGACAGGGAGTTTATTGCTTTTGAAAAGCGTCCAGCCATTAGTTTCCTTAAGGCATCCTTGAGCTCCTGGTTCCTCATGCTGTAGATGAGGGGGTTCAATGCTGGAGGCACCACCGAGTACAGAACTGACACCACCAGGTCCAGGCATGGGGAGGAGATGGAGGGGGGGTTTCAGGTAGGCAAACATGGCAGTGCTGACAAACAGGGAGACCACGGCCAGGTGAGGGAGGCAGGTGGAAAAGGCTTTGTGCCGTCCCTGCTCAGAGGGGATCCTCAGCACGGCCCTGAAGATCTGCACATAGGACACCACAATGAACACAAAACACACAAATGCTAAACAGGCACTAACCACAATAAGGCCAAGTTCCCTGAGGTAGGAGTGTGAGCAGGAGAGCTTGAGGATCTGGGGGATTTCACAGAAGAACTGGCCCAGGGCATTGCCCTTGCACAGGGGCAGTGAAAATGTATTGGCCGTGTGCAGCAGAGCATTGAGAAACCCAGTGGCCCAGGCAGCTGCTGCCATGTGGACACAAGCTCTGCTGCCCAGGAGGGTCCCGTAGTGCAGGGGTTTGCAGATGGCAACGTAGCGGTCGTACGACATGATGGTGAGAAAACTATACTCTGTTGAAATGAAAAATCCAAACATAAAGAGCTGTGCAGCACATCCTGCATAGGAGATGGCCCTGGTGTCCCACAGAGAACTGCCCATGGATTTGGGCAGAGTGGTGGAGATACAGCCCAGGTCGATGAGGGAGAGGTTGAGCAGGAAGAAGTACATGGGGGTGCGGAGGTGCTGGTCCCAGGCTATGGTGGTGATGATGAGGCCGTTGCCCAGGAGGGCAGCCAGGTAGATGCCCAGGAAGAGCCAGAAGTGCAAGAGCTGCAGCTCCCGTGTGTCTGTGAACGGCAGGAGGAGGAGCTGGCTGATGGAGCTGCTGTTGGACATTTGCTCATTTTGGTTATGGAGGCTATCATAGAAGAAAAAGACAGTGAGAATTTGAGGGAGACTTCTCTGAGCAAAACCTAAGCCATTTCTCACATACCCTCCCCTTGTTCCACACACCCTTGTCCTTTTCCAGGAGACCTTCCTTCAGCTCCATGTCTGAGCCCTGAGTGGTGCTGTCTGGATGCCTGTGGTTTAGTGCAGAGTGAGGGGAGCTGGTCTGTCCCTCTGTCTTGCTCCAGCTGCCCTTGGCTGGCACCTTTCTGAGATGGAGGCTGATCACACTCCCATGTCACCCTGAAAAGCCACCAAGAACTGCTGAGAGCAAAGGGGTTGCTTTTTCCATGGGAGACACGGAACCTGACACACCAATGTGATGTTCACAGAGTTCGCTTTATTGCCGGACCGAGCTAGCTTTATAGCAAAGCTGCCCTGTCCACGCACCTTACAGCAATGTGATTGGGTGTAACTCGTGCTATAAAATAACGTGATAGGCTGCATGCACTGTCCACGTGCTCTGCACGCATGTGTCCGGCGATCGCTCACTCATTGTTACCTTCTAATGGTGCTCCTTTAGTTTCTTTTGTCTCTGGCTTCACCTCTCAGCCAAGCTGGTGACAACCCCTTCCCCCCGGGGCAGGAGGGGGGGCTCTGGCACTAGATCTCCCCCTCTTTTATTTAATATAATATTAAAAATATGCCGTATCATGTTTTAAAGACAGTGCAAAATACAGGGTAAGAACATTAAGGCTAATACAATTACAATTAACAAGAACCGACCTGTTTTCAATATTCATTTTAACCAAACAAGGCATCCAACCTAAAAAAACCAACATCTTCTGTTATTTTCTTGTTCTGCAAATCTTTTATCTTTTTATCTTTTAAGTTCAAACAACACATACAATCAAACTCTTCATAACTGTGACCATGGCCAATAACAAAAAATTGCTGCTCTGTTTTACAAAGTGCTATTCTCAACATTGGCTACATCCATTGCTAAAAGTGATAACACCTCTGAGGTTAAGGGTTGTCATCATTGCAATCGGTTTCTTCTCTGTTAGCTAGCCAAGGTCTCACCCACTTTGCTGGGATCCATGAATTTTTGTGGTTACCTATAGAGACATAAGCATATCCCCTTCCCAGGTTATTAGTGACACAGGACCTTCCCATTGTTGTGTTGTCGGATTAAACACACTAACCTTAGGCACATTTTTGGAAAAATCTCTGACATTTTTTATATGGTGCATAACAACCGGTTCCATTTCAGTTTCACTTTTAGGATTAAGCCAGTTCAGCACATGCAATGCCTTCATCAATACCTCTTCTGGACTCACACCAATTCCCCCTTGTTTTTTCAAAACAGACAAAAGATTTTTCAATGTGTGGTGTGCACGCTCAATAATTGCTTGGCCAGTAGAATTATAAGGGACTCCAAACAGGTGTTGTACCTTCCACTGGACGAGGAAGGTTGCAAGTGTGTCAGAGCGGTAGGCAGGACCATTATCTGTTTTGATTTGTATAGGGACACCCATGACAGCAAAAGCTTGTAACAGATAACGTTTTAGGCTTTTGCATTTGCTGAGGTCAAAGCTGTAGCCCACAGCAGTCCTGAACAGGTATCTATGGACATATGAATGTACTTTTGTCAGCCAAATGGTGCAAATTCAGTAATATCAGTTCGCCATAACTGACCTGGCTGCAAGCCCTGAGGATTTACTCCCTTTTGTTGCAGAGGCACTATGCAGGCACAATCAGGACCAGCTGCAATAATGGCTCGAGCTTGTTCCTTGGTAAGTGCAAACTGTTTTCGGAGTGATGCTGAGGATTGATGAAAGAATTCATGAACTTGTCTGGCTTGTTCAAAAGGAGATATATCTGTTACTGCCACAAGTTTGTCCATGATGCTGTTTCCCTCAACTAGACCACCTGGTAGGTTAGAATGGCTTTTTATATGCATTATAAATATTGGTGCTGTCCTATAATCTAACACGTTCCACAAATCTAAAAATGCTTCAAACAACAAGGAATTGGAAACTCGCTGCAAAAGAGCTCTATATATTCTTTGTACAACTCCCACAACATAAAGAGAATCTGCTACCAGATTAACTGGGCAGTTATGCCATTTTTGTAATGTTGCTAAGCATATAGAGGGGAGTTTGTTTTAAGATGTCCTGTCTGTCCACAAGTAAAACATGCTAGGCCACAAGAAGAAGGGCTTCGGCCTTTCATTGCAGGCTTAAGTGCTGCAGCCAAGGCCACAGCGTGGGCTTGAGCATGTATTTTTGCCTTTTCTACCTCCTGTTACATAATTGGCACCTGTGTGCAAGCTTCCACCATCTCTGCTAGAGAAGCAGTTTTTCCCAAGCTGGCTAATATCTGTTGGCATTGGGTGTTTGCATTCATCATAGCCAAATCTTTCCCCACAGCAGCTTTTGCTCTGGAATCAGGTTAGGAGAGGCATCTATAGCTTCTTTTAAATGGTGCACAAACTTCATATATGGTTCCCCAGGATCCTGCTTTATTGTAGAATAGGGTGACACAGGGTAACCTATATTTGGTAACTCTTTCATTGCTGCCAGAGCAAGCCCTTGCGTTTGCTGCAAAATCCTTGGATGAAGTGCTGCCTGAGTGGCACCATCTGCATATTGCCCATGGCCCAGTAATTGGTCCATGCTGGCTAATCGCAATGGATCATCGGCTGGTAAATGAACATTTTCTAATACTGCCAATTCCACCTTGCCCTGCCACTTGTCCAAGAACAGCAAATACCCCGTTGGAGGAAGCAATAACTCCATCAATGCCTTAATATCTGTTGGAGTTAGTACCCGCCCCTTGAAAAACGAATTGATTAGCTGCATCACATGCTTATTGTCCACACCATATTGCATAATTGCACTTTGCAATTGCTTAACCGTTTTGCAATCAAAGGGCGACCACTGCCTTTGTCCTCTATTATCTATGTGCACTGGAATTGCTGTAATACTGCCAGGTAACATGATCCCTTCAATGGCTGCATCTCTGATTATCCCTTGCCAACGTTGCCCTGCATTATAAGAATGATCTCGAGGAATATCTCTACCCTGATGCACAGGGGCAGCACCCAAATTATCATTACTATCACTGCCATACAATTCCCTTGTGTTTCCCTGTGGATCAGTAAGTCGATGCATATTTGCAAACTGGTCTGCTAACCCAGTCTCCAGCCCTTTTCCATATCGTGCTCTCAAATATTCATCTGCTTCTCTTACAGACCACATCCCATCTTCAACACATTGTCTAGCCCATTTTTGTATTCGCTCCCTTTTAATACGGAGCTCCTCAGGAGTGAGGTCTAATTCCGCCCCCTCCCTTTCCTGTTTTCCCCATTTTTCACATTTCCTGCCAATTGCCTCCAGCCCGTCCTTAATTGCATCTGACGCCTTTTCATACACTATTAACCGCGAAGTTTTATTGTTACTGCCATCTAGTCATTTCTTAGCTTTTAGAACTTCTTGCATCTGGCTATCCTGCTGTCTCAGTAAGTCCTTCAGGCTCTGCACGTGGCTCTTGTCCTGGAAGTCAGGGTGATTCTGCGGTGCTCCGTCCCAGCGCTCCATCGGGTCCTCCGGCAAAGGCACGTCAGCTGGATTAACTTGTCCTGGCTTGTTGAAACTTGCTGGTTGCTGCTGTTCATCATCGGAAGCAGGCAGTGGTTCAAAAGGTGCAGAGGGTATAATTTGCTCTCTGCTCCAGAACTCCAGATCTGATACGGGACATACCAGCCGTATTGATTTTTCGGAGTTCTCAGAGGTGGGGCAGCTCGCGGCGGGCGGCTCCGGGGGACGGCACACAGCTCCGGCTCCTCTGAGACTTCCTACATCAGCTGCCAGACCTCCCGCCATGGTCCGGTGAGGTCACAAGCCTCGCGGCTCCCCCCTGTGACCGCTTCCCATAGTTCGGTCCCTATGTCCTCCCATGTACCGGGAGAAAAAAATTGGTCCATCGAACGGACACAGCCCTTCTGCTGGGTGAATCGGAGCAGACGCTTTAACGCGTCTTTTTCAAAATACCTTCCTGTTCGTGCAGCCAGTTGCCGAATACTTTTCATTATTATTTATTCTTCCATGGATGCCGTGTTTCCTATGCCACCCGCTTCTCCATAGGCCTACTTTCTGCTATTCTTCGAGCGCAGGGCTAACTTTGCCCTCGAGGTGGCGTTCCTCATGTCTTCACGTGCGAATGATCTTGCTTCGATACAAAGTATCAGGTCGGGGTCACCAAAATGTTGCTTTTTCCATGGGAGACACGGAACCTGACACACCAATGTGATGTTCACAGAGTTCGCTTTATTGCTGGACTGGGCTAGCGTTATAGCAAAGCTTGCCCTGTCCACGCACCTTACAGCAATGTGATCGGTTGTAACTCGTGCTACACAATAACGTGATAGGCTGCATGTACTGTCCACACGCTCTGCACACGTGTGTCCAGCGATTGCTCGCTCATTCTTACCTTCTAGTGGTGCTCCTTTGGTTTCTTTTGTCTCTGGCTTCACCTCTCAGCCAGGCTGGTGAACACCCCATCCCCCCAGGGCAGTGGAGGCGCTCTGCCACTACACAGAGGGATCCACCTCAGACCACTACACGTCTCACCCTTTTCTAAGGTCTCGGCACCCCACATTTAGCCCAAGGAAGAAGTATCTGATTTCACAAACCAAACAACATTTTGTCTGTCACACCATCTCTGTGTTTCTCCTTGCGTCTTTCAGATAACACAGATGCTATAGGTTGGGTTTGCATCCCGGAGGGAAGCTCACAGCTGGGATGGAAACCTCATGCAGATAGCCAAGTGTCCTAATGATGGCATTTGATCCAGGGAGATTCAGCCCCACAGACTGCATTGCCCACAGGTCAGAGCAAAGCTGGGACACGTGTGCCCATGGACACACCTGCAGGAAAGGACCCACAAGATCAGGCTGTGACTCTGCAGCTGAAACTGCCATCCCCAGAGAGCCTGACAGCAAGAACAAGATCCCAACAGCAGTGACCCAGAGCAGGGGAGCAAGAAGGAAAATGCGGTGAGGGTGGGGGTGAGAGAGGCCAGGGCAGAGGCAGCCGGGCACTCAGACAGCGTCACCCTTCCCCAGCTGTGCAGCCACCTCCCAGACACCAACACTGCCGGGCAGCTGCTCTCAGCCCCTGTGCTCTGCAGAGGAACTGGAGCTCTGGCTGCACAGGAGCTGCTTCATGCCTTGGAGCCCCCGGCCCTGAGGGCCAGAGGCTTTGCTGGGTGGGACAGGAGGCCAGGGGGCTGCTCACAGGAGGGATCTCCACTGCAGGGGATCACAGGGACTTTTCTCTGTTCTCCCTCCCATAACCATTCCGGGTTTGGTTTCCTCTCATTTCTGATCATTTCCCTGCTGCCTGGAGATTCTCCCCTGGGAGGTGTTTCCCTGTCCATGTCCCTTCCCTGTCAGTGCTCACAGACCATCCCACCCTCTGTGCCCTCCCCCTGGCCCTACAGATCCTGCCTGTTCACAGGGCACTGCCTGGGGGCATCTTCCTGTCTGCAGGCTGGAAAACAGGACAGGTCAGACTAAGTGTAAGGTGTCCAGCCAAGGTGATGCTGGTTCTGCATAGGCAGAGGAGAGGCAAGGCATGCCTGGATTCTCTTGAAGACCTACTGCAGTTCATGTGTCTCAAGTATTTGTTTAAAATTAAGAACGGCCTTAATCACCACCCATTCCCCAGAGTAGGAGACTGAAAACACAGACTCAGGGAGGTTCCTTATCTTTGTAGTGCTCTTCTTCTTCTCCTTGAAACCTCCTCTTGTCAATATTCTGGAATGAGCTGGAGCTGTGAGCAGCCCCGACCCACGGAGAACCCAGCAGCAGAAGGACCCTGCCCTGCTGGGGGTCGCTCCTTCCCCCCACAGCTTCTCCCCTCAGTGTTGCTGGGCTCTCCCGGGCAGGCTGAGCGCTGACCCTGGCAGGCGGCAGAGTCCCTGCCCAGCACAGCCCTGGGGTGCCGGGACCCTGCTCTGCAGGACAGCCCTGGGCACCCCTGCCTGCACATTTACATTTACACCCACAGCCACCCTGGGGAGAATGCAGCATTCACGTCTTGTCACTCTGACAGTGCAGAAGGCAATCCCTGCTCTGCAGCACATCCTCTCCTCTGATCAGAGAACCACTGAGAGCTGTACTTACATCTCTCGCAGGCTCTGCAATGTGACAGCTTTCTGAGATCCTACCATGATTTGCAGATGCAATGTCCTGCAGCCACAGGCTTCATATCTGAGAGGATTTCATTTCCGCTGACCTCTCAGCATCCTCCCAGCCCAGACTGCATTTCTCTCTCTCTGCCTGGCTCCTGTGCCCTCAGTGCTGCAGGCAGAGCCCTCAGCCCTGCTGCGTGTGCAGAGGAGCTGCTCCTGGGCAGAGCTGTCTCTCTGCAGCGCTGCCGCTGCCATGAGCTCCCTGTGTCCCAGGAGCCCAGCCCAGCTCAGCAGCACAGGAGCAGCCCATGATGTCCCTTTCTCTGTCCCCTCTGGGCTCCTCCAGGTGTCCCTGGGGCTCCAATGGCACAGCTTCAAAGTTGAAATAATCAGTGATGTGGATTCTCTCTCTTCTTGAGAGACACTTCTTCCCAGCATTGTATTTTTCATTTTAAAAAATAAATTGGTATAAGAATCATCTTCTCTTGTCCCATCATTAGACAGGACACCAGGAATGTTATAGCAAATTATCTAATTTCTGCAAACTGGAGAAGGAATATATTCAGTTGGAAAAATTTAGGCATTTTGTTCTGGTTTTACACTCCTAGGTCTAGAGAGACATTCATCCGTCTTTGGCCATGTCATGTCTGTGCTCTGACTCAAAGCCTTTGCACACATGGGCTTTTGGACACTTGGTACCAGGTTCCTTGTGCAGGTCAGAGCTGGGCTGGTGCCACAGCTGGGGTGGCTCAGCCCAGATGTGAGGCAATGTCCTCAGCCAGGGACCTGACTGGGGGAGCTGGAGCTGTCAGTGCTGCAGACAGAGCTGTGACACGGATGGAATGAACTGCCAGGCAGGGTGCAGGAGTGAGTTCACCTGGTCTGCAAGGACAGCAGCCTCCAAGCACAGCAACAGTCCAGATCAAAGCTCAGTCCAGACCTGTAAGGCAATTCAAGGGCCCCATAATGAGCTGTTACTACTGCAGGAACAGTTAAAGGAGAAACAAAGACACTGTGTGGCCACTGATAAATTTAATAAGTGAAAGAGGTGAGAATCCCTGTGTCCTCTTGACGTCCCTCTTCACCAGCAAGGTCTCCCAGGCCTCTGTGGGTGGAGGCAGAACAACCAGCATTGGATGAAGATCAAGTCAGGGGTCACTGGAACTAACACAATCCTTTCCAGTCTATGGGACAGCAGGGGCAACATCCCAGGAGCTGAGACAGCAGGACAATGTCACAGTGAGGTCACTCTCCACCATCTTGGAAAGCTCATGGAGACTGGGGGGTCTCCCTGACCACTGGCAGCTCTCACACAGCGTGTGCACTTTTCAAAATGGCCAATGGGTGGGCAGGGGAACTAAGGGCTGTGCCCCAGAGCATGGCCACTGGGACCCCATTTCTGGGTGTCTGGAAGAGAAGGTGATGGGGTTTACCCAGGGCAGGTTGTGCCTGTCCATCCTCTTTGCTTTCTGTGAGGAAAGGACAGGGTTGTGGACATGGGGAGAGCAGTGGTGGTCTGTTACCTGGAAGTCAGCAAGGCATTCAGCATCATCCCCCACAATATTCTTGTGCCCAAGGCAATATATTCTGGTCTGTGTCAGTGTGTAAGCAGATGGGTGAAAAGCAATCTGGATGGTTGGGCTTGGAAAGGTGCTGTAGAAAGGGAGAAACTTTCCAGTCATGAGGACAGTCCAGCACTGGAAGCTGTTTCCCAGGACTGTGCACCCACTCTGTCCCAGAATATGTCCAAAATATGTTTGGATAAAGCTCTGAGTAATCTGGTCTGACCCTGCTGTGAGCAGGAGGTTGGCAAGACTCCTCCTGAGGTTCCATTCAGCTTGAATGACACTGTCCTTTCATCTCCTTCGTGTTTTCAATTTAGGGAGAATTCTCAGGTTCTCCCTGACCACAGAAATAATCCACAGGAGCTGCAGGGCTGCTTTACAAGTGCCCCCAAACGGCCCTGACTACAACTTTTGCATCTCTTTTCATTTGCCCCAACCCAGGGTCTTTTTTGCTGTCCTGCTGTGGAAAGAACTGTCCACCTTGCTAACCCTTTCACAGCAGGTTGTTCAAGAGGTGTCAGCATCCATGTACAGAGTCTGCACATCAGCCAGACGTCAAAGCCACCATTGGAGAAATGGAGACAAGACACTTGACCAAGCCATCTCAGTGCCTGTCCATCCTCTTTGCTTTCTGTGAGGAAAGGACAGGGTTGTGGACGTGGGCAGAGCAGTGATGGTCTGTTACCTGGAAGTCAGCAAGGCATTCAGTGTCATCCCCTGCAATATTCTTGTGTCCAAGGTGGGATATTCTGGTCTGTGTCAGTGTGCATGTAGATGGGTAAAAAGACATCTGGATGGTTGGGCTTGGAAAGGTGCTGTAGAAAGGGAGAAACTTTCCAGTCATGAGGACAGTCCAGCACTGGAAGCTGTTTCCCAGGAGTGCGCACTCACTCTGTCCCAGAAAGTGACCAAATGTGTTTGGATATAGCTCTGAGTAATCTGGTCTGACCCTGCTGTGAGCAGGAGGTTGGTCAAGACACCACCTGAGGTCCCTTTGAGCCTGAATGACACTGTCCTTTCATCCCCTTCATGTTTTCATATTAGGGAGAACTCTCAGGTTCTCCCAGACCACAGAAGTAATTCACATGAGGTGCAGGGCTTCTTTACAAGTGCCCCCAAACAGTCCTGACCACATCTTTTCCATTCTTTTTCTTTTGCCTTGAGCCAAGATCTTATTTTTTGCTGTCCTAATGCCTCTCCAGAAAGAACAGCCAATTTTTTTAACCCTTTCAGAGCAGGTTGTTCAAGAGGTGTCAGCATCCATGTACAGAGTCTGCACATCAGCCAGACACAAATCCATCATTATAGAAATGAAAATGAAGCACTTGACCAGCTCCTTGCACCCAGATATCAGCGTGACATGTCTGCTGAGATGCCAGGGAACACCTACAATCTACGTGAAGGGTATGTGAGTCCTTGTTGGGTATCCTGGCTTGTCTCCTGACCCATGTGGTGCTTCAGGCTGTGAAAGGAATCAAAACCAGCCATTGGACTGGGGTAGTTCCATTTTACACGTGTCACACAGGGCAGATGAAGGAGCTCAGAACTCCAGACTCTGCTGCACTGTTGGGACTGTAGAGACTGGAAATGCAGGTGACAGTGTGTGTCAGTGCACACACATAAAGATTCTGGCTTCCTTGGGGCCTTTGCACTGACCTGGGATCTGTTCTTTGGCATCTTTGTCTCAAAAAGGAACTATTCCCCTATGTCACCTCCACCTCACAGCAGGGAGAAATCATTTTTCTAAGAGCTTCTTTCAAGACACAACTGCTGAGGTATAGGAGATGTTTTGAAAAGCAAGAATGACTGTTAGGAATGAAATTAAAGAGCTTTAGCTCATCATGATCATCAGTTCCCTGTTACTGTTACTAGTGACAGCACCACTGTTCACAAACATCCTTCAGAGCATCTCCATTGTTCCTGGGCTCCAAAGCTCATCCTGCTCAGAGTTTGACAGGATTGCTGCAAACCCCTGTGACCCAAATCTCTACAACTGTCTCTGCTCAACAGCCTCTTACCCCAGGAAGGGGCAAAACTCCCAATGCAGGAACCAAACCAGTGCCCAACCTGCCTGGAGAGCCAGGACAGTTGTGCCACACAACAGCAGCCTCTGAGGGAACCTGGAGGTGATGGGATTGAAATGGTTTCAACCCAAATCAGAGAATCATAGAATCATTGAGGCTGGAAAAGACCCTTAAGAACATGGAGTCCAACCGTAAATCTAACACTGCCAAGTACTCCAACAAACCATGTCCCAAAGCGCCACATCTCCATACCTTTTAAACACCTCCAGCAAAGGAAGCTCCAATCCTGAGCTGGCAGGACACCACTGGCTGCAGTTGGACATAAGATCCTGGTCATGGCTGTGAGTTCAGCCCTCGCTGCAGAATGTCTCACACCCTCACTGAGGAGGGCAGGGGGCTGGGAGATGGGAGCACATTTCAGTTTCCAAATCCCAGCACAGAGCCCAAACCATCCTGCCCTTGGACTCTGGATCCCATTTCCTGAGATGCAAAGCTGGTGGGCCTTTTGTGGATAATCATGTTAAAAGGCATGAATAATCCTTCAAGTGTTTGTGTAATTTGTCTAGGAATGACAGTTTTTAAAGAAAAATGATGTTTAATATGTTTATATTTACATATCTGTAAAATAGTACTCTGCATCTGTGGTCACCCCTCTGGCAATGACAATTAAATAGGCATTTGCACTATAAGGCTCCATAGCCCATCCACAAGCACACATCTAAGTGGGTCAGATGGCGGGTGGTCTGGCAAACGTCACCCTTTGTGTCCCCAGGTGATGGACACTGCTCATGTGCCTCTGCAGAGAGTGGCAGGAGCTGGATCCCCTTCTCGGGACAGACTCCTTCCAGGAGAGACACACACACAGGGGAACTCATCGGGTCTTTACGGCATTTCACTGGCATCAGTTTTGACATATTGGGTGCTGTCCAGTGACTGCCCTTTCTGCACAAATGATCATACAAACACAACCATTTAGTAAGACATGGACATAAAGGGGCTGTTATGGACAAGAAATGCAACCATGAACTCTGGAGAGAGCGAGGAAGTTTATAATAAGCACCAGGAAGAACCAAGAAGCTCGAGGCCTCTTCTGAAGAGCGGGACCCATGAGCAGCCATGACTGGCCATTGTAGGTGTGGGAGAGGGTCAGGGCATGTCAGGGAGAAGCAATGAGATGGCTGATGGCTTCAGTGAACCCTTCCAGCCATGTCTGAGCCCAGAAATGGAAAGCAGTTGATGTCTGCAGGTGGAGGAGGAATAGGAGGAAGATTTTCCTGGGAATATGGAAGGAAGAAAGGCCTCTCTGAGCTAATCATGTATGGTAGTGACGTTTCCTGCGTGGGCGGCATGGCTG
>CABFKC020000187.1:0-36234 GCA_901699155.2 Streptopelia turtur | reverse complement strand
GCGGTTACACGGACGTTTCCACAGCCCATGCGGGATCACGGCTCCGCACAGCCCCGTCCCCGGGCAGGCGCCCGCGTGCGGTTACACGGACGTTTCCACAGCCCATGGCGGGATCAGCGCTCGGCACAGCCCCGTCCCCGGGACACGCGCCCGCGTGCGGTTACACGGACGTTTCCACAGCCCATGGCGGGATCACCGCCCCGCACAGCCCCGTCCCCGGGCAGGCTCAGGCGCTCAGCGTCACCGGCGGGCAGGAGGGGCCACCGGCCCGGACCCCGCGCCAGACGCAGCCCCGCACAGCAGCCGTGCCCAGAGACGAGGCAGCACGAGGAGACAGCAGGAACTCCCGTTATGCAGATTTGGGGAAGGGGCTGAGACCATGTAACCGTTTAAATTGGGTTCCAGTGCAACGGACGGGCGCAGGCTCCCAGCATGGCGCAGCAGCACCGATGCTCGTCTCTGTCCTAAACCACGCAGAACTCAAATCGGCTTCATCCCCAGAATGTTTTCTGCAGGAGCCTTTTGATTAACAAAACTCTTTCGAACTGTGATGAATTTCATAAAGGCAACTCTACCGCTGCAGACCTACAGGCATCCAGAGTTTAATTTAGTTAATGTACTTTTTATTCATTATTGGTCCTCCACAAGAAGCTGATCACCAGCTTGTAGAGTGCATTGCTTAATTATCCATGCTGCACTTCTTCAGATGAGAACTCTTTAAGCTGTCTGTCAATACAGGCCGGGCCGCGGCCGGATCGATGGCGACGCAGCCGGAATGGCAAACCGGCCGCGCCGAGGCCTGGGGGCGCGGAGCAGAACGGCCAGAAACCGCGGGAGCCCGCCCGCGGCCAGCGGGGCCGTCGGCTGCCTGTGGGTGCACACGCACGACTCCCCTCGCACGCACCGCGCACCCCGCACCGCGCACCGCGCACCCCGCGCACCCCGCACCGCGCACCGCGCACACCCCGCACCGCGCACACCCCGCACCCCGCGCACCCCGCACCGCGCACACCCCGCACCGCGCACACCCCGCACCGCGCACCTCGGCCGCCGTGCAAACAGCTCCGAGCAGAAACGCGCACGGTTTCCTGCTTCCCCTCTCTCCTCCACCCCGCTGCAGGGAGGACGGTGGCAGCGCGCCCCCCGCCTCTGCCGGCCCCAGGACGCGCTGAGCAGAGCCGGCCCCTCCGGTGAGGCCAACGCTGCAAACTGCACCCGGGTCACAGCACCGCGAGGCCTTAAAACTCCGAGACACGGGGCGCGATGGGGAGAACGAAAGCCAGTCCTGCTCCGAAACGTCCCCATCCCGCTGGAAGAGAAACGACGTGCAGCTCCAACTTCAGCCAGAAGCCCTTTGCAAAGGGACGTTAATTCAATATTAAGTAACATAAGTCAATATTCTTGTTTCCCCTTTCATCCTTTCAGCCAATATAAACCAATACAAACGATAATGACATGTTACCCACGACCTCTTAAATACGCTCCTTCTGTTAGCAGTCTAATATTTATTCTCCCCTTCAAGCAGATGACTCAAGCAGAGTGAAAATGTTCTTTGGGGGAAGGAACACCTAAATTGCATTAACGTGATCCTCCTAACGCGCCGCCAACAGCAGAAGGGTGTTTAACGCCCCTTTTGAGGATCATCTGCTGGGGTTCCCAACACAAACACTTCACTTGACCGTCCGGGGCTGTAACTCCAGCACGGGCAGCAGGAAAAGCCGTTTCAAGGGGGTGGGATGGGCTTTCCTGCCCTTTCTGCACCGTTTGCACGCGCCGTGCCGGCGCTGGAGACACACGGGGCGCTGCGGGGCCGGACACCCGCTCCCAGCTCCCGAGAGGCAAGCGGAGCCTGCGCTGTCCTGCGCTCACCAGCCCCGAGTCACTCGGAGAGCTCAAAGAGACCAGCATCTGAACGGAAAACGTATCCGCAAACTCCTCCTCCTCCTCAGCACAAGCGCCGGGAGATGCACGAGAACAGGGACAGTCGCGCATCCCGCCTCCTCCAGCACCCGCCGCCCCCGCGAGCGCCCATACAGCCAAAGAGCCGCTTGCTCCGGCGCAAACCAAACCCCGCGGACGCGGACGGAGCCAAGGCCAGCGCGCTGCCGGCCAAGGATCCGCCAGCGACCGCCCCGGACGCCGCGGAGCGGCCGAAGCGGAGGACCTTTCAATTGGGGAGCTGCAGGAGCCTTCCATGCTGATTTACTGTGCACCGCGAGACACGGGCGTCCTTCGGATCCCAGCAGAGCGCGGCGGAGTGGGAGACGCCTCCAGAAAGCCGGGACACCTCTTCCCAGCGTGAACCGCTGGATAACGGAGACGATAAGAGAAAGGCAACAACCTGGGCATCGCAGCGCCCCCCTGCAGAGCCCGGCCCGTCTCTTCCCCATCGCGCACGAAACTGCACCCACGAGAAAACCAGCTGCCGCGGGACAGACTGTTCGTAACTGGAGTGAGAAAGTTCATTAAATGAGAAAAATTCCAGCCATGCTACCGGGATGTAAATTGTGTGCAGACCCAGGGCTGACATCTCCAACGGTTTAATTTAGGTACAGCTCTCAGCGGCGCTGGGTGTCTGCAACAGCAACAGATGCCTTGAATCATCGCGAAGTATGCTCCTGTCACAAACGTCCTTTGTGACACCAAAATCAATTTCCTTCTCCTGTACTAACTACTCTTCCAAAAATAGACCCAGAAAAGTTGCCTCAATTTTGTCTTTTGTACGTGGTACAAAACGTGCTTTCGAGCCTTAAGGCCGGCGCCGGCAGCAGGAACACGTGCGCCCGCGGTAATTAGCGCTATTTCGGTAGAGCAATGAGATGAGCCTGATCCCCGCTGAGCGCGGGATCTGCAAAGCCCCTGAGCAGACCCAGCGCGGGCTCAACCGCCCGGCGCCGGCGGGAAAGCGGCACCGGGCAGCGGCGCCGGCAAACCCTGCCCTCCCAGCCCCTCGCAAAGGCCGTTAAACCAGAAGGCACCGCCACACAGGGGTGCAGCTGGTAAAACCAGTGCCTGGCGACCCTGGACACCGAGCCCAAAGCGCTGCCCAGCGCCCCGCTCCGCGGCGACACCGCGCGTGGGGCGCTCTGCACGGGAGCCGCGCTCCGAGGGCCCAGCGCCGCGCTCCGGCCCCGCACACACGGGTTGTCCAGACCGCCGCCCAAACAGCCCGCGCCGGGCTGCGCTGCCAACAGCTGCGCGAGCACCGCAGCGCAAACACGGCAACGTCGCTCATGTTGCGTTTTTAACCTATACAAAGGGAAAAACAGTAATGGTTTGTGTTCAAAAAGGAAAACACGATGGGGAACAGCAGCCTGAAGCAAGCGAAGCTACCGGAATGTAGCCCAAATAAGCTCATATTCCTCAGAAAGGGAGCAGCGTTTGCGCGATGGATCGGCTGCACAGGGCCTGTGCGCACCGAGTCAACAGGGGGCCGAGCCGCGGGCGCCAGCGCTCGCCGTCCTATCTGAGGCTTATTTGTCCTCATCCGACCCGCTCCCGCAGGCCAGGAGGCTAATGACGGCACTCCATCACCGCGGCGCCGCTGCCGCGTCCGTCCTGCGCGCGACAGCTGTGCCACCGCCGCGCCACCGCCGCGCCACCGCGTCCCCAGCACCGCCCGGCCCGACGCCGCAGGGCAGAGCGCCCTGCGCTTGTTATTCACCCAGCGCTTTCATTAACAAACCGCCCTTAATTACAGCCGTAATTGCAAAATTATTTCATGGCAGCGGTCACTCTCCCCAGCCCCACGCAGGCTGAGTGAGTGGGACGCTGCCTCTGAACCAGCACAGCACACAGAACGGGCTGGATTTGTGCTGCGGCTCTGGGGACGGAGCCGACACGGACACCACGTCCCGCTCCCGCAACCACGGCTAACGAGGAGAGGACTCATTAAAGGACCAGAAAGGGCAAGAAGGGACAAAGGTCCCGCAAAACCCAAATTTAAAGCTTCCTTGCATAACTGGCGATTTTCAGAGTTCAGGATTTAAAGTACAACCCTGGATCTCCTTACGACAGCGCGGGATGGAGACAAAGCGGTGATTTCCTCCAGAAAGACCACAGCCGGGTTAGAAACTCCTCATAGATCACCCCGAGAACAACTTCACAGCCAGGAAGTGAATCTATTGCATTTTGATCGTTTCAAATACTCCATTAATGAGAAAGATGGAGGCGCATCGGTCGGTGATGCAGAACCCTGAGCAGCGCACTGGGGGCAGGAGACCCTCACCCGCAGCGGGGGGCGGGAGACCCCCACCCGCACCGGGGGGCGGGAGACCCCCACCTGCATCGGGGCGGGAGACCCCCACCCGCACCGGGGGGCGGGAGACCCCCACCCGCACCGGGGGGCGGGAGACCCCCACCTGCATCGGGGCGGGAGACCCCCACCCGCACCGGGGGACGGGAGACCCCCACCCGCACCGGGGGGCGGGAGACCCCCACCTGCACTGGGGGACAGGAGACCCCCACCCGCACCGGGGCAGGCTCCGACACCGCAGAACGGCTCCCGCAGTTCTCGCACGGGGCCACAGAGCCACGCTCCCCGGATCCCAGGCTCCTCCGATCACAACGCTGACGCCGCTGCGCTCCTGCGCTCCTCACTCAAACCAGAGACGTTCAATAATCACCCAGAAAAGCACCATCTGTTGGGCCTTATTGCTTAATTAAACTAAAATACAGAACTCCTTAATTCTCACAGCTCATAAAGATAAAGGTCAGCACGCAGCTTTACTGTCAGGTATCCTGTATATAAAACGTGGAGCTGGAATTTCTCCCGGTGGGCACCCGCAGCACCCAAAGGCCTGGAACAGCAAGGCTGAGCCTACGCAGCACGTCCTAACCGCAGCTCTCGCCAGGCTGCCCAGGCCGTGTTCCCAACGCCAAGAGCTGGAATTTGCCACACGCTCCGTGTGCCGCATCCCGCGAGTCCACACACGCACGTCCCAAAAACTGCCCAGGGAATATCTGCCCTGTCTTTCCACCACAGACCCCAGCGGGAGCCTCGCTGACTCCAACCAAAATTCAATTACTAGCTTGTCAGCTTCTGCACGTCCTCTTTTCAAGGCTTGTGTTGCACGAGAAGGTGAATTAAAACCTGTCGGGAGGGTGAGAAGCCTTCAGACTGCCACGGCACCCTTGAGGAGCAGGCCCGGGCGCGGCGATGGAGCCTGGCGAGGCGTCTCAGAGCCGCTCTGACAGATCAGCACCAACAGACAGCAGCGTGCCATTCTTTATTTATTTCTTGCTTTCTGCCTCCTGTAGGTGGAAGCAAACCCCTTGCAGAACGGAGGCGGCCGCGCGGAAACCAGAGCGAAAGGTACGTGCGGCAGCTGCCGGAGCCGCGCCAGCGCATCCCCCGCGCCCAGCAGCGTCCCGGTGACGAGCATCCCGGTGACGAGCATCCCGCTGTCCCCGGGGACCAGGGACGGGTGGCGAGCAGCCAGGGCTGTTAACACACGCTGCTGCTGAGCCCCCGGCAGCGCCGGCTCCTTCCCCCCGGAGCTGTGGAGCCGCTGGAGGACTCCGGCGCTCTAATGAGCTGCCTAACCTTGCTCTGCTTCTCCACCCAGGCTTTAAAATTTAAAGCTGGAGCTGGCTCAACATGACTAGATAAGCAAGAACATCACACTGCTCTCCGTGTAGGTGCAGCGCTTTATATCTTCATTAATATTTCAGCTTCTCCCATCTCCTCCTCACGCAGCTGTCCTGGTTTCATTTGGATCTGCAGGATACTGTTCCTACTTCTGACTTCTTTTTGCTCGGGAAGAAACGCTCCCCGCTATGGGGCTGCGAGTCCTGCCCCAAATCACGGCACCCACGGGCAGAACACGGACACGAACGTGAACCGCCCGGTGGGCACAGCTCACCCAGTGGAACCAGAGCGGACCCAGTGGAACCGGGCAGGGCAGACCCGGTCACACGTGTTCAGGTCCAGTGTATCGAGGCGTACGGGACCGATGGTGCAACTGAGGTTCTTGAGCCCTGTGGTCAGTTGACACGATTCTGACTTGATTATGAAGAAAATTAAATTACACAAATATTTCACTAAATATCTTTTTAAGTCTATTAATATTAATATAAATTCCGCCTCTTGTGTGCCTGGCATTTAAAAATCCATTTTAAAATCTCCAAGTAATTTACGATTTGCATCTAGAATACGAATGAGCAGGCGAGGCTCCCGCGCGGCTCCGCCGGGCACCCAGATCTGCCCAGTTAGTCTCAGATGTCACTCGGCGACACTTAAGAAGATGAATATTAAAAGCATGCTCTTGCCTGCAAATGTTCTACAGCTTTCTGGCCACTGAATTTGTTCAAAGGCGCAATTATACTGAACAAACAGTCCCTACAAGACCAAAGTATTGGATTCATTTGCACGCCACCGCATAACGAGCACGCTGATACGGTTTCAAATTAATATTCAGAATTCTGTACTGAAGAAAATAAACGGTGTTACGCACGCCCGCGTGGGCGCCGACGTGTTTGCTTCTCTGTGTGCGTTAGATACAACCTTTAAGGGACACATCAGGACCCGCGCCACCTGCTCTCCCCGAGCCAGCCTTGCCTTGTTTCCTCCGCCACCGACCGGCCGCAGATTTACACGATTTACACGTATTCACTTGGTATATTCTAAGGGCCGCTCTTCCTGCAGCGCTGACAGACGCGGCTCGTTTCTGGGGCGATAACCACCCAGAAGCACAGCAAAAATGGAAAAAGTATCTTTCTGGAGCAGCAAATGAAAGCCGAGCAGTAAATGAGTATCCCTAAGGAACTGGTGCACCAAGAACCGCGCGGAGGCCGCTGGTGCCTCCCGTCCCTCTCCCCAGGGCTGCTCGGTGTCCCGGGCTGGAGCCGCCACCGCGATTCGGGCCATTTCTTTGGGTTCTGTGCTCTTTCTCCCCAGCCGCCCCGGGATCGCTAACGAGCTGCTGCCCCTCGTCAACCAGCCGCGTCAGACACGTCCCGCAGCGGCTCCTCCCTCCCGCTGCCACCAGCCCTCACTTCACGCTATGCCAACGTTCCCTGGCCTGCCTTGTCAGATCCAGTCTCTATCCAATCTGGAGCGTGGCAAGGTAAGAGTAAGAGGTTCTGCCCGGGTTTAGACAGGCGATCACTCAGGGAGCGCTGCGAAACGCTGCGAAACGCTGCGAAACCTTCGGGGTCAGTGTGGCGGGGTTCGAAAGAACCGAACCTCCTGGGAGGGAAGAGTAAAGTAAGAGGCTGCAGCAAGGAACAAAAAGGCAAAGGAAAGCGGTTCTGCACCCAGGAACCGGACGCGGCTCCGGCTCGGGAACCAGACGCGGCTCCGGCTCGGGAACCAGACGCGGCTCCGGCTCGGGAACCAGACGCGGCTCCGGCTCGGGCTCCTTCCCTGTCGCTGCGGTGACTCGTGAGCTCCTACCAAAATATTTTCTTTGGAGCTGGCAGAGCCCGAGGCCAAGCTCCACTTCCCAACTCCGAGAGCAGCAGCCCCGTGGCTGCCGCCAGCAGCCACGAGCGCCAGCCCCGCGCCGCACCAGCCCCGCGCCGCGCCAGCCCCGCGCCGCGCCAGCCCCGCGCCGCGCTCCTCCCTTGCCCACCTCGCCAGCTAACAGGATGACACGTGGTGTCCTTGCAGGGCGACATCCAATTAACACCGCGCTGAATCACTCCGCAGCAGAGCCGCGGCACGGCCTGGATCGGCACCGCGGCTGCAGACGCGGCAGCAGCGCGAGGACACCGCGCCCGCCATGTCCCAGCGCGGCGGCACAGCCCTGCCGGCCCCGGCACGGCCACATCCCGCACCCGCAGCCTCAGCCACGGCTCAGCCGCGCCGCGGGAAAGACAACAGCAACCGCGTCCGTTCCCCTGGATTATTTGCTCCTGCTATCTAAGTACGCGGCAATGAAAAGCAGCCGAAATAAAGTTCGTCAACCGAGTTTCGCTTTATGGCGCCTACAAGATCAGAAAACAATTCTCTATCTTCTTGTCAGGTTAAATGTTTCAATATCTAACTCAATGTTCCCAATCTAAAAATTTATGAATTCGGTGAGAAGCTCATGTAATATCTTCACTTTATATCCATCTACTAAGGAAAGAAATTACACCAGCCATTTGTCATGATCGTCATTCCAGAGATAAGTAACAACTGAAATAACTTTAACTTACCTAAAGAACTGCGCTGCCATAAAAAATAGCTGTATGTGCAGGTCCTACCGGCTGTAATAGAAGATTACTTTAATTTGGTTCCTTGGGAGCAAAGTTAATAGAGGACCTTAAAACCAGTGCCAATTTATCTTACTGGGAGCCACCACCACGCTTGGCTCAGGAACGGTACCAGCAGAGGAGGTAAAGGATACAGCGGGTGTGTGCACGCGCGGGTTCCGCGGCCGCAGGAGGAGATAACGGGCAGAAAAGGCTCCGTTTTCAGCTGCATGTCTCAGCCTAATAATAGAAACGCTCCCTTGCCATCTAAGCAGCATCTCGGCACTCAAGAGGGCTTAATTTCCCAACCGATGGGGGTTATTTAATCCTGAGATGTCACCCATTTCTCCTGATTAGAAATGCAAAGCAACTGGTGCTGGATGAAAGGCTGGAGAACAATGAACAATCAGGAGGCAGCAGAGAGGGGAGGGCGAGTGGAGCTACCAGATGGATAGACCGACGGATGGATGGACGGATGGATGGACGGACGGATGAATGGACGGATGAAAACATGGAGCAGCCCATAACCCTCCCCGGCGGTGCTGTGCTGAGCCACCGGCACAGCCAAAAACTGGGATTCTTGTCAGCATCACTCTGCAAAACTTCACATCTGAAGCAGAAACCAAGGGCAAAACTAATCAAAAGGACAGAGACGCTACGCCTGGAATGGGGAGGAAGAGCAGGGGCTGCGCTCACTGCTAAATTTAGGCTGATTTTCATCTGCCTTGAAAGTGTCGGCACTCAGCACGGAATAAAACAAGGTTAAAGAATGTGAAGTTGAAAGCGGATGTCTTAGTGTTTATCTACAAAAGCAGCACAACTTTTAACAGCATCATCCCAAGCGAGCGCCACGCAGCCGAGCTGCCAATTTGCATAATGAACCGGTGCGTCCTGTTCTGCTCCCGCTGGCGGAGCCGCCGCCTGTCCCGGTGCCACCAGCGGGACCCCGGACCCAGCCGGCTGAGCGGACCGCGAGACGGCAGCGGTTCGGTGAGACCGGCACGGCCAGAGCCGCCACGGCGATGAGCGCCGCTCCTGCGCCGTGCGGCTCCGTCCTTCCAGCACCCGCAGACCTGACCGGGCTTGGTTCAGCTTCGCTCCACGGCTGCTCCCAACTTTGACGGAGTCTCCTGCACGCGGCTGCTGTCGGCTCTGCAGCACCGTCCACAGCACTGACCCACAGAAACCACAGAGTCCCGCACTCTGGGAAAACGCCCCTCAAACAGACCCCAATAAGTGCAGGAAGGAGGATGATGCGGACCCAGAGAGCGCTGGGAGAGTCGGGGCACAGAGTTCAGGGAAGCCCGAGCTCCGGTCTCGGCACCGGTCTTTGTTTTCAGTGGAGTAAAGGCCATGCTAATGTGACATTTTACTACCACCAAGAAAACCCAATACCGAAATCAGAACATAAATCAGGCACAAATATTCCGCAATCAGCCTCGCTTTCCACTCGTCCTCCTTCACGCACCGAGGGGCTACATTAACTTCGGTTACGTGTTGTAGGTTGGGCAGAGGGGTGAGGCGGGTCCAGCCCTGCAAAGCTCCTCGGGGCGGCTGCGGACAGAGCGGGGGGATCCGCTGGGGGTACCGGGTGAAACCGAGACTGGAAGATGAACATCCCCAACTCTAACAGATTTCTCTTGGCGCATTCCGAGTGCGAGGCGCTACGGGGAAGGGAGAACAACTTGAAATGCAGCATCGGCTCATAGGAGCGGTAGCGTTTGCACCAAAAATAACGCCGCAAGCCAAATGGCTGGTTGGTAAGCGGCAAACACCTCCAAGGACGGACTGCACATATATAGACCTTTGATGAGCACGGTCAGCGCGAGCCGAGCTCTGCAGCAGCGCCCCAAGGCACAGAACGGCCCCGGGCGGCGACCGCGGCGTCGCGGGTCCCCAGCCCGACGGGCCGGACGCCAGCGCGTGGGACAGACAGACAGCAGCACCGCGCCCGCGCGCCGGAACGCACACGGGCCACAGCGGGCCGTGCAAACCGAACGGCACGTCTGGCAGCGCGTCGGAGCTCGGCGCATCGATAATCAGCATTTCCTTTGTTCCGGATTCAATGAATTTATATCCTCCTTCAACACTGTTTAGCCAAAGCAAATAAAAAACAAGAAAATCACATTACTTTTCCCAATCCATACAGAACGATCTGGATATTCACGTTCAAATTTGCTGTCATGGATTAGCTGAAGGCAATTACTTGACTAGCTGAATTCTTTTACAATAATTTAAAAGGAGAACTCGAGCCTGTTCTAATAAGAAAAATGAAATCCCATTAGCTGCGTCTCCAATGTATATTAACATTTCTTTTGTTTAGAAAGGTTAATATCCCCCAAATAAAGGAGCACAGGCTGCCTGTTAAAATAATTACATTGCGGCATTTCCGAAAGGTTGGCAGAGAGACACGGTTCCCAGCAAAGACACAAACAAACGAGCAGGCTCCTCAAACCACCCCGAGCTCAGCTCCGCCGAGCGCCGGGACCCGGCCGCACCCGCGGCTCCGGGAGCTCTAATCC
Source organism: Streptopelia turtur (assembly GCA_901699155.2). Classification (NCBI taxonomy): domain Eukaryota; kingdom Metazoa; phylum Chordata; class Aves; order Columbiformes; family Columbidae; genus Streptopelia; species Streptopelia turtur. Next base: position 25,534 of record CABFKC020000187.1, on the reverse strand, counting down.
GGCGGTGCCTTCTCCCTAAAGGATCCATGGTAAGAATCGGTCTCGGCAGCCCGGGCGGCTGGAGGAGTTCAGACCTTCGGCAAAACATTCCCAAGCGCCGAACCGCCGGGTTTCCCGCACGCGCGGCCCCGAAACCGCCAGACACACCGGGAAATGTCACCCGCAGCCTCCATCACCACCGGAAACCATCGCGGCCTGTTCCCGCTGCTGTGACCCGTTCCCGCCGAGCGGAGCGAGCGCCGGGGCGCCCCGCGCGGGTGGGACGGGACCCCGGCTCCACAGGGCTCTGATGGATTCGCGTGGGGCCGCCTCTAAAATCACGTTTTGCTTCAGTGCCATTTGTGGATTCCTGCAAAAAATCAGTTCTCTTCATTGCCTGAAATATTTGCATATTTTAAAAGTGTTTGAAAAGCAACAAATGTTACAGCTTCCAAATGATTTTGGAACATGCACATATAATTAGCCCTGTCTAACAAATCTGCTCCTGCCTGCAGTAGTAAACAAGTGAATTTAAGCCAAAGGCTGTTTCGGAGACATCAAATGTCAAGGTCTGCCTCCTGTTCTCACAGCCCAGCCCTAGCCTGGCAGGTTCCTATTTTCTTGGGGCCGATTTGCTTTGACTGAGCAGTGTCGGAGCAGAGGACACCCGCAGTTCAGCGGTTCTGCCACGCGGTAAAGGCACCGCTGCGGTGGCTCCATTTCGGCAACGCTTCGAGGGGCAGCAGGACTGCAAAACCGCACCGAACGTCCCCAAAGCCACCGCGAGCGGCGCCGTCCCTGCCCCCGAACCAGCGGGAAACGGCAGCTTCACCTGAGTCCCAACACGCGCCACCGCAGGGGCGTTCGTCCCGAGGAGGAAAACCGACCTTCGCCTAGCGCCTGTTCCACGGGGCGGGAATCGAGGCTGCTCCATCCCAAAAGGTCGTGTTTGCATTTCGGGTAAACACAGCGCTTTGTTTTTCCTCCCCATCCAATATGCTCAAGTGAGTCACATCTGGCCGACTCGTCACAAGACAGCGAAAGTTTTGAGGAAATGCTGTTCTGCAGATGTTGCTGCCTAAAAATAGCCCTCCAGAAGCGGTAACAATTTTCCGGCTCAGTGGCCAAACCCAGCGCCCCGGGGCACGTGTTGCCAACCGAGTCACCGCAGATGGCGAGTTCAGCAACGCGCTCCTTGTCCATTAGAACTTCTCTCTCGCCTTCTAATCCAAACCAGCTCACTCCAGGAGCCGACGCGTCGGGACGAGGTTGGGAGAGCAGGGCCCGGCTGTGCAGCGGTTCTTACAGCCCCGGGTCGTCACCCGGCGAGGGATCATCACAAATCTGAGACCCCTGCCCGAATACACAAATCTGCAACACTCCTCAATCTTCAGCTTCCGAAGAACCAATTTTCAGATGGGCTATCTGTAACAAAACCAGTTGTTCTCCCACAAACTCATCAGGAGAGGAAAACTGCAGATTCTGCATCCTGAGGCAGCTTCTTTGAAAGCTGCATCTTTAACAGAAGCGCAGGAAAATAATCACATTATAGTGTCAGCCAATAAATCCTGGGGGAGGAAAGCACAGACAAAGCAATTCTGCACACTGCTGGGGCTGCCTCTGCTCTTACCGATGGCACAAAAACCAAATGCGAACCACATCGGAGCGGCAAAAATAGGAAAAATATCTTCCGGAAAAAATTCTGTAAAATGAATATTGATATCCCTTTGCCACCCCAGTTAAAACTCCGCAGAGGATAAAAACACTTCAAACCCCGACACATTTGCTGTGAAAACCCCGGCGTTCCAGGCGGCACCACGGACGCCGGGCGCTGTTTGCACCGCGGGTTGTGCTGCTGGTCCAACCCGCACCCAGAACCCTCGAGCTGGGACCCCCATCCCCTCCCTGAAAAGAGGGAGGAAAGGGATTCTGCAGGAATCCATCGTCTCTCCCATTGAAACCGGCCCCGTCCCTGCTGGCGCCGCTCGCGTGGGACGTGCTGCACACGGACCCGGGTTCAGCTCCTGAGCTCACAAGCCTGATAAACATATGGAAAGACGATATTTCTTAAGTCTTGTAGAAGCACCAGTTTAACTGATGGAAAGAAGCAGATATTTTTTCTCACCACTGCAGAAGGAAAACATAAAAGAATAAAACAGCGCGCAGCAGTTGCTGCCCTCCAGGGAAGATGGATATTTGATATTCTGAGTATTTCTGGAGCAAAACTGCCGGAAAGCAGCACGGCGGTGCTGTGCGCACTGGAGGAGGCCAGTCTGCGCCCATCGCCTGCGCCCATCGCGCCCGCCGCCTGCGTCCGCCGCCTGCGCCCACCCACCGCCTGTGCCCACCGCCTGCGCCCATTGCCTGTGCCCGCCGCCTGCGCCCGCCGCCTGTGACCACCGCCTGCGACCACCGCCTGCGCCCATTGCCTGTGCCCGCCGCCTGCGCCCACCGCCTGTGCCCGCCGCCTGCGCCCATTGCCTCGTCCAGGCAACGCGGGACCGTCCTAACGACTGTTACCGAGAGCACGAGGCGCAGAAACGCCCCGCACAGAGAAGCGCTGGACCCGCTCCGTGCCTGCCACATCCCGCGCTCCGTGCGGAGACAGATGGCCCAGCCCGCTATTAGCAGTGAATAATGAGATGAGAAGTGAAAGGTGCGGGATGCTACTTAACCTCGCCTCCCCCCAGCATCGGAAGTCCTGAACTGTACAGCGTTTGATATTTTTGTGGTTACAAAGCACCAAGAGCAGCGGTAATCACAAGTCAGCTACACACCAGTCATTTTGCTGTCTTTAAACCCAAACTTGTTCCTATTTCAGCCTCCTCCAAGGCTGGCAAAAGCCTCTGCAATGAAACCGCATGGTTAAGAGGAGCAAGGCAGCGCCCGCCAAGCGGAGCCACGCCACACCGGCCACCACGTCCCCGCGCTGTCACCCACGGGCGCTGGAGCAGCCGTTCCCAGCTCCCCCCAGCCCGGCCGGCAGCTCGACAGCCAGGCGGCTGCAGAGGGAAAGGAAACCGGCGCCCTGCACGCGCGCGGCGGAGCTGGCGAGCTGCGGCAGGAACCGCGGCACGGAGCGGTAACGCGAGTACGGGAGAGTTAGAGCGCAGGCACCTTCCAACAAAACCCCCAAGGAACGACCGTCCTGGCGCCGAAAGCCAAGTGACGGTCACAACCCACGGGCCACAGGACACAGCTCCTGCCTTTGCACAGCGCGCTTTCCTTCACAATAAAGGGCTTGGACACACAGGCTGAGCAATTCAAACTGTGGAGCGATGCACGTTCCCCAACCTTTGTGCACTCCAGCGGGGACCAGCGAGCGCCGGCCGGGCAGAGCGCTCGCCCCCCGCGCCAGAGCCGCGTCTGCAGAGCCGCATCGGCCGCTCCGGCCCATCGCCGGCACAGCGCGACCGGCACAGCCGCCCGCCCCGCTCGGCACAGCCAGCGCCCGGCTCCCAGACATAAATCACCTGCAACTATTTACAACATTCTGCTCAAATTAATGGGCTATTTTACACAAAAGCATGTTCCCTGGAGCCACGTGCATTTGCAAACGTGCTTGCATAACCGGTTTGAGCAATTTGTACACAAAAATTTGGCAACATGATACGTTTACCTGGGGAATACACATCGTGTCTTAGATACACACGCAGAACAGCCGTTCCCGCTGCGGATCCCGCGCCCCGGCGCCAGGCGGTTCACGGGTCCCCGGGGCTGGCTGCGGTGCGCAGGAGCCGGGCCTGCGTGGGAAACGAGGCGCTCGGCCACTTTCCGCAGGTTTAGCGGCGTTTCTGGGGTCACCGGGCACGCAGACAGCGCCGTGAATCACCTCGGGGCCGTCCAAATCCACCGACACGAACGCCGCCCGCAGCACCCCCGCTGCCCTGCTCTGCGTCCCGCGACACTGATCACAGATCAGCTTCCTTTGGTCCGCACTAACAACCAGGGGCTCACAGGAGCAACTCGCGTTTCTGTGGTGATGCTCAGGTTTGCAGGCATCGCACGAGCACGGTGAACACGCTCCCAAGGCATCGCCCCTCGCCCCAGGGACGCCCTTCTGGTGGACAACTGTTCACAGCGAAACTGAGCTTGGAAAGAAGAGCCCGCGCCTGTTACAACAGCATCACCAACATCACCATGTGTGGTCACCTTCTCAAGTGGGATTTGGTACACACGTCACACCCATGAAAACACCAACTGGCAAGTGACCCCGGACAGATGAGCAGGCGGGACGGGAATGGGCAGCGCGTCCCGCTCGACCTGCGCGTCCAGGTGCCGCAGCGCAGCCACCGGCTGCAAACGCTGCATACGCCTCCTCGAGGCATATACGCACACATGTATATATTTATAAAGTAGGTATGTACACACACACACATTTTTAAACAGCGCAGGGCCCAGCAAGTACAGCAAATCCTTCCTTCAGGGCAAATAAAGCCTCCTGCAGGAGCAAGTTTCTTAAATCCCATTTGCCGCAACAAACAAAGGCAAGAAATACCTTGTTACCCTCACGCAGACATTTACATTCCTTATTGTTAATTTAGAAAGGGAAACAACCTTTCTTTCCGGAAGATGAAATAGAGGTCTCGCTACATTAGAATTAGAGGTGTTCTGCATGTAAGACGCCTCCTAAATGCTGCAGTCAATATTAATAGGTCTTTAAGTCTCACAGGATTGGAAGCAAAAATTAATCCAGTTTAACAAAGTCTGAGGCCACAGTGCGCTGCTATAAACTCCTGGAAGTTCATCTGAAGGTAATAAATAATTTAACAAGGCGCTTCCTACCTGTTCCGTATGAGACTACGAGAATGCCAAACAAAACGTTTTCCTCTGCAGTATCTTCGGTGGAAATTCCACGTCCAGGCAGGCTGGCGTGCAGCGCGAAGGCGTGAAGACGTGCCCGGTCCTGCTCAAAGCATCTCCCGCTCACGCGTGTCCCACCGGCCATCCCCAAAGCCCCTTGCGATCCAGGCGGATCATTCCTGGTTTAACGTAGACTCCAGTGAAGCCAAATGACGCTCCCAGTGCCGGACCGGCAAGCTCAGCGCCGCAGGAGCCAGGGGTGGCAGTCTACCCCTCACCGCCCGGGGGCAGGTCTACCCCCGCGCCGCCGGGGGGCAGGTCTACCGGCAGGGCAGGTCTACCCCCGCGCCGCCGGGGGGGCAGGTCTACCCCCGCGCCGCCGGGGCGGCAGGTCTACCCCCGCGCCGCCGGGGCGGCAGGTCTACCCCCGCGCCGCCGGGGGGGCAGGAGCCCCGCCAGCCCGCCCTCACAAGGGCCTTTCGGCCACGGCCACAGCAGCTGGGTTTTGAACGGATAAACCAGCTCAAACCATGATTATACCACCAGAGGCTCCTCTTTCTGCTAAGCTGGTGTTTTGACAATAGCTTTTTTTATGAGACATTTGTCATTAACAAACTTTAGACAAGGTTAATGAAAGTTCTGTCACTTTAATGTCTAGCCTGCTTTAAATTACAGATGTCATCTGCCATGACTAAAGAAAGGGCACCGAGCAATAATACCATAAACTATCATCTCCAGGGACACACAGGTAATTGCATAGCTCATTAAAAAACTGTTTTAATTATTAATTGACCGTGTCAGAGTTGTCCTTTGACGTCGGTTCTCATTTCTCCCCGCAAGCCCCGTGGTTCCGGGCTGACCCGCACGGGCTCCCCGGCACCTCCGGGAGGCCACGGGACGGGACCCAGGCGTCCCCGCCACCCTCGGCCACGGGAACGGGGACCGAGAAACGGGCTGGAAACCCGTTACTGAGAACACACGGTCGGATTTGGACCTTTTGCTCGGCAGGATTGTCCTCGAGCTGCCGCCCCGGGAGCCCCGCGGCCGAAGGGACAAGGGCAGGGGACACGAATGGGCCGGGGTGGCTCTGCTGGACACGTCATGCACAGACACCACAGGTTAACGCACGAACCAGCACCTCCGGAACAAACACCATCCTGCACAAACACGACCCAAGGGGCAGCGGGACAGAAACAGAACGCGGCACGTGGACAAGACACCCCACTGCGGCAACGCGTCCGCACGGGCTGGGACACACGCACAGCCTGGCCATTGCCTCTAACAGCCGAGGGAAAACCCCTGGGGAGAGCCCGGCACAGAACCGGCTCACCAGAACCAGCCACCAGTGCGGCCCCTGCTCTTCGGTACGGGAACCGACACATGGCGCCTGTAGCACCGAGAATCCAAGCGCCATAGGATGCAGATACCTCACCGAATGAGCCACGGCCACACCAGCTACTTACCCATTCGCACGCGCTTTATTTAATTGAGCCTGCTATTGAATGCTAAATGAGATCAGGATTGTTACCTGGCTTTTCATATCTGTCAAAATGAGCACAAAATAGCTGAACGCACAGACTAGCAACAAGAATTTGGAAAGAAAATCGTTTATCTTCAATTATAGTAACCACGAGTGAGAAGAAAAACATATTAACCCTTCACTCACCACAGTCCCTCCAAGGGCTGCGCCAGCACGGACGTCAAGCGCTTCTGGCAACCCAGCACCACACGGGCTGGCACCGTACAGCACGATCAGACACAGATCGGGCTGCGGGAGCTGCTGCGGCTGGGACTGGGACACACGTCTGTGCGTCCAATGGGCCGGGGCTGCAGAGCCGGACCCGCAGAGCCGGGACCCGCAGAGCCGGACCCGCAGAGCCGGGACCCGCAGAGCCGGACCCGCGGTTTAACAGCCCCACCGCCCGCAGGTCCCAGCACCAGCTGTGCGGCCACTATAGGGGAATAAACACTCCTCTTGCTCCTCAAACCCAGCACACGCGAACGCACCTGCCGTGTCACAGAATCGACGTACCCCGCAAAGTCCCAGGCAATTCCTAACAAAATCTTAGCTATGAAGTCAGCAGAGCTAATAAACTGGTTTATGTATTTAGATGCAAGATTGGGATGGCAAACAGGTATCACATTGGAACAAACAAAACCCATTAGCAATGGCCCACGGTGCCAAGGGATGCACTTCTATGCGGCAAACAGAACTCTGTTTGAGGAGAGCACCGCGGATCTCTCGGTCACACGCGGGTGTCTCCCCGCCGCGGGGTCGGGGCGGCGCAGCGTGCGACCCTCCGCTCCTCAGGCTGCTGCACCCACGCGTTCCCCGCTCTCCAAAGCAAACGCCGTTTTCTCCTGCCCCGAAAGGCTCATCCTCGCTTCCACAGTACAGCAAGAGAAATCTATGAGGTCAATGTCTTACATCAATTTTGCAGCTTCCCCTGGTCAATGAAATAGTTAATTATAGTTCTCCTACTGGCTTAATTCCGACAGAGGAGTCAACCACTTCATTTAATAATTTAGTTGAAACATGTCCACACTAGAACACACTAATTCCTCATTCATTTTTCAAATTGAACCAGCGTAAAGGCTGCCAATAATACAGCAGCAGAAATGCAACCCCCCCAGAATTGACAGTAAACCAAAGTTAGTCGTTCTTTACAAATTGAGTATTGTCTCAGAGCTCTTGAAAGAAATCAATGTGCATCGCTGCCTAAAAACTATTAACCTATCTGCGCCAGGCCGTAATAATGGAGCTCGATTAGACAACCGATCCAGAGAACTCATGCACGTGCACAAAAGGAAGGCACGTCCTCGGGCTGCCTCGCCAGAGGGGCAAATCCAGGTGCACTCGGAGTTCCACATCCTCATCCTCCTGAACAACACGCGGGTTCAAACGGGCACCGGCGGGACGAACCCCAAGGAGTGAAGACGAGGGACTTGTCGTGCCCCTGCTCCTCTGCCCATAGATCTGCTTCCCCGGTGTCAAAGGAAGCCAGCGACAGCAAACGCATCTTTCCATCTATCAGCCAAATATAGCACTGCGGTGAACTCGGTCACGAGTTCCCCGGGAGGCAGCGGCTGGCGGGGGAGGGCGCCGCGGTTACGCAACCGGCACAGCCGCGCCGTGTCCTACTTTCCCGCGGTTCTTGTCCCGCTGCGGCCGTTGCGGCTGCCAGGCACCTGCGAGGGACGCTCGGAACGACACCCCCGCAACGAGCACGGAGTCCCAGCACGGGGACCCCTCGGAACGACACCCCCGCAACGAGCACGGAGTCCCAGCACGGGGACCCCTCGGCACCTGCGAGGGACGCTCGGAACGACACCCCCGCAACGAGCACGGAGTCCCAGCACAGGGACCCCTCGGCACCTGCGAGGGACACTCGGAACGACAGCCCCGCAACGAGCACGGAGTCCCAGCACGGGGACCCCTCGGAATGACACCCCCACAACGAGCGCGAGTCCGGCCGCAGGGACCCCCCCCGGCCCCGCGGAGGCGTCGCGGCCCTGCAGTTCTACCAGGATTTACAAAGCTGCCGTGTAAGTCACAGTAGGCTGCAGCCTAAAACCAACTCAGACAGCGCACGCTGCAAACGGAACAAAGGAAGAGCGGAAAAAAACGAGCAGACCTACTGCTATTTTTCTTTTGAAGTCGCGTATTTCTTAAGGCTAAGCATGAGACAAGATGCTCTGATAACAATACTTTTCCTTATAGCCTCTTTTTTAAGTCTATCTCCAGAGGGAAAACTCTTGTTTGTTAAAACCTAACACATGTGAAAAGCCATAACAAAGCACATAAAGAAGCGAAGGTTTAAGTTGCAGGCAGGACTTTACGGTTTATGGATCGCAGAAATCTGTACTTACTCATCTAGTATTACCAACCGCAAGGGGAAAATGATGCTTGAGCTCTTTAGTAGCACAAGGACAGGCAAATTGTTTAAACCAGAAAGGAAAGGTTCAGCACACGGTGTACGAAGCAGTCGAGCCCCTGCAAACCTGAGATTCAGAGCGAACCCCAACAGCGCCCCGTCCCCCTCCCCCGGGGGCCCAGGCGGTGCCACCGAGCCCCGGTGCAGCCACGTCCCGTCCCCCTCCCCCGGGAGCCCAGGCGGTGCCACCGAGCCCCGGTGCGGCCACGTCCCGTCCCCCTCCCCCGGGAGCCCAGGCGGTGCCACCGAGCCCCGGTGCGGCCACGTCCCGTCCTAAGCCAGGGACGCTGGTCTGTCCCGGCGGGGAAGGAGCTCAGCCCCGCGGGGGACACTCCCCTTTGGGAGCCAGGCAGCACAGCCCCCCCGGGCTGCAACAGCCAGCGACCAACATCCCCGTACCCAAGAGTTTTCCATTTCACCTCATTACCATGACACACGGTTCAGCTGGTGTGTCTGTGACAGACAGTCCAACCTCTTCGCTACCTTCCCTCTGTTAATCCTGGCTTAATCCTCTTTCACGTTTTAGCTGCAGCTTTCGTTAATGAAAGTCTGATTTCCTAGGTGCGCAAAAAGGCGTCATCTTGCGATCTGCTACCCCAGAGCCCCGCGAGCCCGCTCCCCGCAGGGCAGCAGCGCTGCAGCGCCGCTCCGTCCCCATCGTGTGACACGAGGCACACAGGAGGCTCCAGAGGCTCCAGGGACCAACGTGTGACACCACAGAGCTGTGACCAGGGGAGGGATCCCAGCGCCGCCGGGGGGCACAGCAGTGACAAAGCTGGAGCTGCACCGCGGGGCCGTGGCTCTGGACACCCAGCCGGGGCAGCCGCGCCACGGCCCCTTCCCTTCCACCCGCGGCCACCCCCGGCGCCGGGGCCGCCCTGGCCATCGCCGCTCCCAGCAGGGCCCCATCCACGCCGCCCCGCGGGCCGCCCGGAGCGGTGTTTGTGACAGGTTTCCATGGCAACAGCCTGACGACACCAACAGGAGCGGGGTTCCCGAGCGCGCGGAGCGGGAGACGGCGGCTGCTCAAACAAACCTCCTCAGTAATAGCTCTGGGAATTGAGAACATTACCGCCAAAGTAAATTGCTTTCTGTAAAAATGTTCTCCTTTTTTTGAAGTTTGCCCCCATGTGAAAGTCTCTAAGTCAGAACCTTAACATTATTTTAATGTACTATTCTGTATTTAATAATCTCCTGCTTCAGACACTAGTCTGTTACCATGGGAATGACAGCCGCACAAATACAGGATTATGGCTATCAAGCAGAAGGAGAAGAGAAATTATGAATAAGCCAGTTATGCTCAATAATTAGCAACTATATGGAAAAACTCAAAATCATGAATTTAGATTGATGCATTTATCTCCGTGTTTGAATACAACGACGAGGGTGTTACTGCTCCAAAATGGGATTCTGGCACATCACACGAGTGTTTCTGACTGAACGGGTCCTGCTCGCCACAGTAATTGATCTCGCTCCGCTCCCGATTTTCCCCCCTCTCCACACGCCTGGAGCCTCGTGAGCCAGCGGCTGCCGCCGAACACCGACCCCGAGCGGCACCTGCAGCCGAATGCCGGCTCATGTCACCGGCTCTTGGACAAAGAGACACTGGAGCCTCTGGCACCCACCGCAAGACGCCCGAGCTGTCCCGGGGACGCCCCGGCCGTGTGATGGGAGGACAGCACCCCCTCCAAAAACAGCCACTTGCCAGCCCGTGCTCTTTATCCACTAGAGATACCTTCCCCTTTGCATATCTGTTGTACTAAAACTCCCCTTCCAGCACATAATTCCCTCTACTCGCTTTTCTTATTAGATAAGACAAAAAGTATTCGGAGAATCCGATCAGAGAGATCTCATTTTCTCCAGGCACGCCTGTGCATTTAGTTCTAGATTAAGCGCTATTTAAAAGCCCCTCGTGTCTCCTACCTCGCGCTCCCTTCCAACAGCGAACCGGAGGACGCTCCCGGGCCGAGGGCTGCGCTGTATTCAAACGGCGCCCTCACGGAGCCACGCTGGGGACCACGGCCCAGCAACGCGGCACAGGAACGACAGCGCGGGAGGGCGCGGGTGCTGAGCGCGGCGCTGGAGGGCAGCGCCGAGTCCTCTCCTCACCCGCGCGGGCCCGTCCCGGCCAACCCGAACCTGCTCACGCGTTTTTTCAGGTGTTTTCAGTGGCCGTTCCCCCATCCTCACTGACCCAACACACATCTTACGATTTCCAGCGTCCGCGCTCGGCAGCTCCCTGGTGCAGAACGTCACCATGCAAATGATGTGTCTGAACGCGCTCACTTACCTAAAGAAAACGGGGAAAACACAAGATTAGCACAAACGTAGCGGCTAAGATACAAAAACCTGGAGAAGAGAAGTTTAATTCTGCGTGTTTGCTCTGCAATACAGAACTGCAGCGCTGCAACGCGCCCAGCGCGCGGTGCCGCGGGGGAACCGCGCGTGCAGCTCCCCGGGGACACGCCAGGGCCGTGGGACACCGAGACGCGGCCAGGGGCAGCGACGGCCGCGGGGGGCGCGTTTTGGGGGCGGGCGGTGAGCCCTCCTGCCTCTGCCCCTCGCAAACCACCCAGCGAGAGCCTCGAGCGAGCTGCTGCAGCCACGCGCGGCCCTGGAGCACAGCTCGGGCTCGGAGACCCCGAAACAGCCCCTGAGGTCTTGTCATTCACACCTACACACGTTAGCACAGGGATTGCATGAAAAATACTTCTCCAATCGCTCCTACGACGTTAACACTCGGAGTATGAACTTCACTGTGCCCAAAGGAAACAGTCCGCTCTAGTTCTTCCCCGGGGTAACTGGGCGCTGGAGCGCAGACAGCGAGCTGTGCTCCCGCGTCACAGCCCCCGGTGGCCGGAGCTCGGGGACCAGCGGGACAGGGGCTGGGACGCGGCTCCCGAAGAGAGAGGAAAAGGTCCCATCCCGAGCCACATGCACAGAGATTAACACGATTTCGAGTGGGTACGAGAAGCTGCCTGGGTAGAAAGTTCCCTTACCCCGATTTCAAAGCCGCACGTGTTCTGTTCCGCTGGGCAGGGGAGGACGACCGAGAACCCACCGGCCGAGCTTTGTCACACCGCGATTACACAGCTAATTGTTGCACATTAATAGCACGTCAGCCTGGAATTACAGCTTATTCACGTAAAACTAATCAAGGGAAACCGGCGTATTTACATAAAAGTTGTAATGAAAAGTATAATGATTTCACTAACAAGACGTGGATAAGAATGCGTATCTGTGACAAACACTTTGTGTCAAGAAGAATGGAAAACGATTTTCTTTCCTGAAGATTATTTCAGGCCCATTTAACACAATCTGTACCACTCCGCTGATGTGCAGTATCTTATACACATCAAGTCATATCTGGATAATGTTCCTGACTTCAAATAAAATTTCATTACTATATTTAGTCATAGAATGGTTGGAAATGGTTGCATTGTTAAACTTAATACAATTTGGAATTTGTGAAGTATTAGGAGATCCCGGTTTTCCCTGTCCCGCCGAACGCCGCGGCGGCTCCGTCCCGGCCCCTCGCGCCGCCGTTCACATTACGGCTTAATTCTCCCCCATAAAACAAGCAATTAGGAATAAGCACAACTGCCTTGGAGCTCCCGGGGCCAAAGATAAAAATAAATTGGCTTTTATAAATTTGCCATTTTGCAATGGTAAAACAAAGAGCAGTGCTAATTATCAATAATTCGTCAGCTCTAATTGAGGCGGCGCTGCCGGGGCCCCAGCGCGGGGCAGCTGCACCTTCCTCCTCCCCGGCGCAGGGAGCCGCAGCCAGGCAGTCCTTGGGTTTAAAAGGCTGATTACACGTTATTCCATATGGAAAGCATCCTCAATTTCTCACTTCTTAAACGTTATCTCCTTTGCAATTACAACCTCTCGCATCTTGTCTCATCGCACCTACTCATTACCGAGTGCGGCTACTTAGGAGCCGCGTTACCGAGGTAAACAGAGAGTTTCCGATAAGAGGCGGCGGAATGAGCTTGCGCTTTGTATTCAGGTATGTAATTCCGAAATCTCGATTGTAAAGGCAACAGCTGTACCGAACATCTGGAGAACCTGACTGTCCCAAAGCGCTTCCAGGGCCGAGAGGAACCGTGCCGGTCCCTCCAATAGGGTTCCTAGGAGTCCAACAGCCCTCGTTTGCCCCTCAACAGCACGCGGCCAGACTGGGTCTGGGCTCCTCGGCAGCCGGACTCCGGGTTGCCGCGCGGTCCCCGAGGGCGAGCTGGCCGGGCCCGGCGCCGCGGTGCCGACGGCCGGCGAGCGCGGGGGCGGGCGCCGCGCACCGCAGACCTGCAGGAGCACGTCACCGGCGCCAGGTCCATCTCACGCTATCCGCTGCTCCACCGGCCACACTGGTTAAACACCGCAGCTCCGGCACCTTCTGAGAACCCAGTCAAGCATTAGCAGCGTTTGCAGGGAACGCTGGGGCTCGCAGGCGCTCTCAGGTACCGCAAAGCTGCAACAGCCCAGAAATAAACTCCTTTCCAGCCCATCTTTGTCAGTCCTTGTCCATCTCCCCGTTAATCCCAGGAGCAAAGAGGTGTGAAACAATACAAACCATTCCTGCTTTGCCGAACACAGTAACAGAGCCTTGCGAGGCTGTGAACGTGGAACGAGGACCCTCCGACAACCTCCTGTGTTTGTGTTGTGCCCGTTACCTGTTATGAAACTGCGTGAGTAATCTAACCGGTACTTCATCAAGGGAGAATTTAAACATGACCTACCAGTAATTAAACTACAGGAGAGCCTGGCTAATTCACATCAATGATTAAGAGCCACTGCAGACTAGCAAATTTTACAAGCGAGTGAACATGCAATAAAAATCTCGCTCATTTATTTTGACAAGTGTCAGTTCACATTAAAGGTACGCTGCACCGCGAAGCCCGGCGCCCAGCACAGCTCTGCTCCCGACCCGGCGCCCAGCGAGGCCCGCGCTCAGCAAAACCGCGCTCGATGAGGACCAGGAGAGCGGGGACGCGCAGGACGGCGCTGAGGACGGGACCCGCGGCCAGGGGACCCCGCGGCCAGGGGACCCCGCGGGTCGCCGCGCACAGACACACCGCCTTGTGCTCCTGACATGGGCATATGGAGCACATGCTGCTCCTGGTTCGGGAAGGGCACGCGCATCACAACCTGACATTTAGAGGTAACTGCCAGTGATTCGCTTCTCTCTTCATTATTTACACCTCGCCCCCACGCCTCCCGCGTCCTTCCCGGCATCAGGCTCCCTCGGTTTGTGTCTGGGCGGCGTGGAGCGTGGGGCGGACGGGCCGGCGCGGCTGTGCCGCACGATGCTCCGGCTCAGCCAAAACACCGGGGCCGGGAGCCAAGAAACACGGCCGTCACCGTGACAGCAGATGGGGGCACAGACACGTTATTGAGGCTGACACGGAAACGTTGCCAACAACGAGGCCTGCGCCCCCGGAATTATTTTGTGCTTCAGGAAAGCGTCCAGTCTCCAGAAAGCTGCCCCAGGTCTCCCAGCCGCGCCCCGCGCGCCCCGCGCCGAAGCTGCCAGCGCCGGGCGCAGAGCGGCACAGCGCCAGCCCCGTCCACCAAACAACCCGCCCGGCGCTGCCGAACGAACCGCGCGGCTGCCATCGAGCACTTTCATACCCGTGTACTCGACAACTTCAGAGACCGTTTGAAAAGAAATCTGTTACAGGAGCCCTGCCAACCACAAAAAGGGCTTGTGACTCGAAAGATCAAATCTGGTAGAAAAAAAAAATACTTAAACATTTTTCCACAAGCCATTTGAAGTCAACAGTTCAAAAATTAATATTTTTACATGCCTGCTCTCAGACAGATGCCCCGAGGTGATTCTCTCAGCCTCTCTATCCGCAGCTATCTCCTGCTAACACTTTGCCTTCCTTGCAGTCTGCATCCAGGCAATTAACTTCAAAATTTAGCTACAGGCACGGGCTGCGTTGACAACAAACAGCGCGGCTTGGGGGAGCAGACACGGGGGAGGCGGGATGGGACGGGACGGGGGAGGCGGGACGGGGCGGGACGGGGGAGGCGGGACGGGGCGGGGCGGGGGAGGCGGGACGGGACGGGGCGGGGGAGGCGGGACGGGACGGGGCGGGGGAGGCGGGACGGGACGGGGCGGGGGAGGCGGGACGGGACGGGGCGGGGGGAGGCGGGACGGGACGGGCGGGCGCACCGAGGTGCTCACAGGTCCATGTCCTCACTGCGCTCCTCTTTGGTGCCCCCGGGACCTCCAGGTTTGCGCACCCACAGCATCAGCACCTCCATCAGGACACAGCCCCCCCCCCCCCCACCCAGCACCTCCATCAGGACACAGCCCCCCGCCCCACCCAGCACCTCCATCAGGACACAGCCCCCCCACTCCACCCAGCACCTCCATCAGGACACAGCCCCCCCGCCCCACCCAGCACCTCCATCAGGACACAGCCCCACCCCACCCCACCCAGCACCTCCATCAGGACACAGCCCCCCCACCCCACCCAGCACCTCCATCAGGACACAGCCCCCCACCCCACCCAGCACCTCCATCAGGACACAGCCCCCGCCCCACCCAGCACCTCCATCAGGACACAGCCCCCCACCCCACCCAGCACCTCCATCAGGACACAGCCCCGCCCCACCCAGCACCTCCATCAGGACACAGCCCCGCCCCACCCAGCACCTCCATCAGGACACAGCCCCACCCCACCCCACCCAGCACCTCCATCAGGACACAGCCCCCGCCCCGTCTGCCTGTACATGTGCACAGGATGACGCGGTTGCATCAGACGGATCAAACACGTGGGAGCCGATGCCCTTTCGTATGGCAAAGCCCCGGCTGCCCCATTTGGCACCTTCTGTTTGCAGGGTATGTGATAACACTAAGTCTTGCAAAGTATTCCA
The DNA here is from genome assembly GCA_901699155.2 of Streptopelia turtur. Lineage (NCBI taxonomy): Eukaryota > Metazoa > Chordata > Aves > Columbiformes > Columbidae > Streptopelia > Streptopelia turtur. Next base: position 9,929 of record CABFKC020000187.1, on the reverse strand, counting down.
AGTTGTTTTCAAAGGGGTGAAAATAGAATACAGAGGCGATCACCAAAAGGCTTAAGCCTGAGGCCTGCCAGAGGAAAATAATAATTAAAAAAAAAAAAGGATTAACCATCTTTGTTGGCAATTCAAGAAAATTAGTAAATGGAAAAACAAGACGCATTTCCAGCCTTTAACCCAAGAGGAATAAAATGTGTGTCTCTTGCAGTGTTCCCGTCGCTCTGTCCACCCAAAGCAGCCTCTGTATCCAAAGCCCGTGGCTGGACCAGGAGCTAATGCTGACCGCACCGTGACCACGCTCCAAAGTTTGGTCTCGCTCGGGGCTGCCCATGAATTGCAAATGCGGGGTTGCCACAGAAACTCCGCGGCTGCCACGCAGCGCCAGGCAGCGCCGCGCTCATCTTTCCATCTTGTTTGCTTTGCATCAGAGCACTTTAAAGTCCCCGTGGCATTGGTGCTCGGCGCAACGGCTCCCTCCGCGCAGTTATTCTCGCGCAGTGTCCAAGCCGCAGTGATTAATCATTCCTGCTTCCTCGGCTGACATATCGAGGTGGGAAACGACATCCTAAATGAGCAGAGCTGATTACCTGGGAAAGCAATTCTTCAAGATAGCACACTAACTAATAGCTCCATCTGCTACAAAAACACCTTCCTGAGCCCCAAAGTGGTGTCAGGATACAGCTCACGATTGCCTCGCACCTGCCAAACCCGGAATGGTTTGTCACAGCGGCCACGGAGCCGCGGGAGCGCGGCCCGCTCCTCCGTGTCACCGGAACCGCAGCCGGGTCTGCGGCGACCGCTGACCCTGGAGAAACTGCTCCATGCTGCACATCAGAGCTTCAGCCACAAAGGCCTTTTGTTTGCTCCGCGTGTCCCCGGTGCCAGGCGGATGAGGAGGATCCATCCCCACGGGCTCCTCGATCGGTAACAACAGAGCTCACGTTCAGGAGCTGCAGCTCCATGCACCCGCAGTCACCGAAAGAGCCACCGGGAACAAGTCGCAGGGAGGACAAACGTGTATTGCAGACTCCTGCGGTCAGTTAACAACACCTCGTTACCAGTTCTACCCAAGACACACTGACTTTACAGGTTCAGAACTGGCACAGATAGTAAAGCAGCAGATGAACAACTCGGGTTTTCAGCGGCACTGGCCGGAGCTGCTGCTGGGCCGGGGACCCTCCCCGTCTATTCATTTCCTTTTATAAGTTTGTTGACACTTAATCTTGCAACTTGGTTGCGGCTGAGACAGTTTCAGACCCTGGCAGCACTTTCCCAGTGCACCATGAACAACACGTCCCTCCAGACCCCCCAAGCGCCCCCGGGACCCCCAGGATCAGCTCCGGGGCTCCTGCTCTGCCTGATCCTCCAAGGAGAGCCAGGTCACCAAGGCCAAGCTTAACAGAGCTCAACAGAGCACCGCAGGAGAGTTTAACAATGATCTGCAGATCCTTTCTGTACCTACAATTACCCACCTATCCAAGGCTCCTGGAACAAACCCTGCCACGCGCTAAGCTGGAGGTTTGATTATTGAGGTGGGCACACACCAGAGTCCCCCAGGAGCCGCAGCTACTCCCATTTTAACAACGGGGCTTTCAGTCTGGGTTTGCTTTGCCATTTTTCAGGTTATTATGAGAAGAATTTGAGGGAGAAACCCATGAAGCAACAAGCTGGTCCTGGAAATCCAGGTGTGAGGGCTTCATCGGGCTAACACACCGAATTCTGCCACGAGATGGCACTGGGTGACCCAGCGGTTGTGTTCAACAGCTGGTCCCGGCACAGTCTCACCAACGCCAGCAGAACCGGGGACACCCGAGCGCTCCTCGCGGCGACTCTGACGGCCACATCCGTCACCCGTCGGCAGCAACGGCTCCGAACCGGAGCGCCCAGTGATTTGCTGGCTGTGCTTATTTATTGCATTTGCAAAACAAGTAAATTACCATGGTATCGAGCTGAATGATGGAAGTTCAATCGCTGCAGAAATTAGCCCATTAAACGGAGAACCGCAAGACCACAATCCCGGATTTGCTTGGAGTGCACTTCCAACCTGATTTAATAACCTCTTTGTGCGAGCTGCTTCTTATTTGAAAGGGAGCGAAGGGCTGTGAGCTTCTGTAATTAATACCGGGAAACGGCACAGGCAAAAGCATTCTCCTAAAATTACTCTGCTTCTATCTAAACAAATCTGTTGTGCTCCCCCTGCCTTGGAAGGTGGGAGAAAAATGCCTCAGGAGCAGGGATTTCATAATTCCATTCAAAAGTCACCGTTCATGTGTTGTGCTGTTGACAGCTAATTAAGTTCTCCCGAGGTAAAATAAATGTAATGTTTTAAAGTTGCTTCCTTGTTGTAAAAAACTTGACTGATACTTCACTTACGCGTTATTAATCAAGGAAAAACAATTAGACGGGTATTTGAATGTGCTTAAGCTAGAACCCCAGCACCGCCTGCAGCCTGTAGGCGGGTCCCTAACCGGGTCTGGGTTTAACTGAGCTCAGTCCTGGTGCAGAGAGCCCCGGGATCTGGCTGCTCTGGAGCACAACGGTGAAACCCCCCGCAAAGGGCGTTTCCCAGCACAAACCTGCCGTTCCCAGCCACCTCCAAACCAACAAAGCCCTGGTCCCACAAGTTCTCAATAAACACCTCAATTCAGAGCAATTTGGAAAGGTTCGTTTATTCCTTCATATTCCTATGACCAACACCATTTCACGCGTAATGCGCGAGGCAGCTCCCACAACAGCTGACACCTATTACCAGCCAGACCCAAGGAGATTAAACTAAAGTAATGATTCGAGCAAATAAACATTTCAAGCCAAAATTGCCGGACACCTGAACGCAGCCTTCAAAGCACCATTCATCAGACACATCTGCCGGGCCGGCTTTGAAAACGCGCACAGGGAGGAGGAAACACCCCGAGCTGCATCTGGCTGTGAGACCCCCGAGGCGCCATCCAGCAGCACGTCCACAGGCGCTGCCGCAAAGCGCCGGCTCCTCGCCTCCCGCAGCGCGGGCGGCCGGTCCTGCAACGGGCACAGGGGCACCGGGAGCGGAGCCGGCAGCCCAAACGAGGCTCCGATGGGGCCCGGCCTGGCTAAACCCCCACTAGGGCTTAGCTAGTCTGGGCTGCTGATCCTCCTCCACTCCACCAAGAACCACACGCCAGAAACCAGCCCGGGGCAGGATGATGAGACCAAGGGCAGCGCTTTGCCGGAGCACCGCGCCGCGGGAAGCTGCTGCAAACAAAACTCAACGTGTTTAGTCTCCCAAGCCCAGAGAACCCGTGTCCTCTCTGCAGCGAGTTCCGCAAAGGTGGTTTTCACGTGAACCGGCCAACGGAGTCCGAGGCCCGCGGGAGGGTTTTGGTGAGCTGGTGGAAGCGATTGGGCTGCAGGCTGGTTTGGAAGTGCCCTGATTTGCTCAGATTTCCCCTGAACTGACCTACAACAGCAAAGGGGAGAGAGAAGAACTCGTGCTCATTTTCTCTACTTTACTGCTGTCAAAGGCACCTTAAAAGCTTTCAGAGAGATTTTTCCTCTCGCGTTCTTTGCCCGTGTTGTAAATTCAGGTCATGCCTGCATTTGAAGATTATCAAAAGGCAAACTGGAGAGCGTCTTCTCTCCAGAAGCGGCAGCGGCTGCGCTTTGATGTGCCGGGGCCCCGCGGCAGCGTCACCACCAGGAGCGGCCGCCGTCCCCGCCGCTCCAGCGCCACAGACCCCGCAACTCATCGGTCCCTCTGCTGGGGAGGAACCGCGGCACTGCCGGGACCTGCCCAAAACGAAGCGTCCTGCGAGGATCAGAAGGACGGAGACATCGCCGCGGGCTCGCTGCACCGAGCGCAGCGCGGGAGCGCCCGGGCACAGCGGGGCTGCCGGGGCCCGGCCCTCCCGCCATCCCGGCTGCACGTCCCAGATAACGGCCCCAAACCGAACCACAGACAGCCCTGAAGGAGCCCGAACGCCCCTCGCGTCCCGCGCGCTGCGCACAGAGCACCGGGACTCTCTACCCTCAAACACTCCGGTATTTTAATAGGATTACGTCTGAGATTGACAGCGTTTGGAACAGTCCCTTGGACTGACGAGCCTGCCAGCACTCCAGATAAGTAATTTGAAAGCGAAGATCTCTTCAGTTTAAGTGAGTAACTGGCAAAGAGTCAGTTCCCACCCTCTGCAGTTTTAGGCACAACACAAAGTTTTGGGGACGAGTTCCCAGCCTCAGCAGTAAAACACTGAACACGGCCCTACACACCCAGCCTTCCCCAGAGACTTCTAGTGAGCCTGTTGTTAGAGACACACAAACGCGAGTGAGAGGAGCCAAAAACCGCCTTCCCAGAGCAGCAGCGCTCGCATCGGTGTACACAGCGCGGGTACGGACTGAGCGGGGAGGGAATTAATAAAAAAGCCATAACTGCTATTTACATAAAGCCCAACATACCCAAAGCTCTGTGCAAACAGGAATCCTTCACCGCGCTCTGAGAACGGCAGAGCGCTGCTGTCTGCACCGCAAAGACGGCTCTGGCGGCTCCTGGGAACGGGGCTCCGTCGCCTCCCGGCCAGGGGCTCCATCGCCTCCAGGGCACCAGTGCTCTCCTCTCCCAGTTCCTCCGGTTCCCCAGCCGCCCTCTGGAACACACACTCGCCAAATAACAGCACCGGCGCTGCCAACGGCTCCCAAAGCCTTTTCTGAGCTTTTTTCCTTGAAATTCAGCTTCCTGGCACCCCAGGTTGCGAGATACAACCGAGATAGGGGAAAAGCCGCCACCCCTCGCACAGGCTGCGGCACTTCTGAAAAGGCAATTTAATGCTCGCTTTGTGTTCAAGCTGGGGGAACCAAACAGAGGCAAAGAAACATGTACAGGCATTATCACGCTGGCCAGCAACCAAAAAGGTAATTAAAAACCTCCCCCCGAACAGGTGGTCAACAAAAACCGCTATTAAAGCCTTTGATTGCCAAGCAGGCGTCTCTGAGCGCGCCCGCTGCCGCAGCAGGTCCCCGGGATCCCAGCGTTCCTGCCCTGACAAACCCATCGATCCGCGGGTCCCGGTGCGGCTGGAGGTGCCGGATGGGGACAATGTGCCCGCGGGTCTCGTGGTGCCGCACGGAGCCAAAGCTCCTGCTGCACCGAGCCCAGAAACAGAGGCGGTCAGGGCTGATTTCAGCAGGGAACGCGCGCCCCAAAGAAAAGAGGGGGCCAAGTGAGCTGAGCGGGGCAGAGCTGGCGGCCGAGGCGACGGAAACGCCAGCGCGCTCAGAGTCCGCGGGCGCGGAGCGGTCGGCGCTGAGCTACGGCAAAGCCGCTGGCATTGCAGCGCTCGAGCGCTTAAGGAAGAGCTCTATTAAAAGATGGCTTTTAGCATCAAATGTAACCGGAAGCGTACGTTACTCCAAACCCGCCACCTTTGAAGCCTGCCCGGTTTAAAAGCCGGTTTATAACTGATATTCACCTCGCAGGCGCTTTGGCCATTTTTCCTGCCATTTTTCCAGGGCCAGCGCATCGGCACCTTCCACGCGACGCTGCCGACAGCGCTCCCCGGCACCGCTCACTGATACACACTAAGCTGAACGCGACGCACCGAAATAAACCCGCAAGATACCTTTAGTGAAAAGTGCATATATTTTAATAATCCTCCTACAACTTCATACCAGGGCTTTCTCCTAAACAGCAATTTCAGCAGCTTTGGGTATTGTAGATATAACAATCCTGAACCCAGAACTGCCAAGAGTAACAGTGGGACTGGAAAACAGAATCAGGTGTGAACTTCTGCACTGCAGAACACTGAAATAACGCAGCCTGCAATCAGCGGTAGTTTCCCGTTCATCACAGTGCCATTACACAGAGAAATCCCTCGTTTATTCTGGGGTGGGCTTATCCATGCATTTATCATTCACGCAGAACGTTACTCCCACAGCATCAAACTCAAGGGATGCCAAGAGCACGAGGTAACTGCCCCCGAACCATCGCCCCCCCCCACGGCTGGAACGCGCAGCTCGCTCGGGGTGTCCCACGGTGACCCGGCCCCCGAGGGACCCGCACAAACGTCACGTCATCTGCAACGCACGCAATCGGAAACAACCCTAAAGACGCGGAAATCCGCATCACCAGATGATGTGACACAGGGGACGAGAACACTCAGAACCGAACACTTGGGTGAGCATTAGAGCGTCCTGAAGCGATGATCCGTGTTGCTTTCTAAGGAAAACACTGAGAGCAACTGGCGAAGGCTGATAACACTTAAGCCTGCGTACAGACGGCATCAATGCTCCCAGTGACAAGAGGCTGTGCCAGGCTCCAAATCACAGCTGTGCCGCAGAAACCGCTGCCCTGCCAACCCGCACAAGCCCGTCCACACGGCCCTAAGGCGACGGGCACCGCGAGCAGAGCGAGGCCACCGCCCCCAGCACCCTGATGCCATCTCAGCGCCCCCAATGCCACCTCAGCACCCCCAATGCCACCGCAATGCCAATGCCACCTCAGCACCCCCAATGCCACCTCAGCAGCCCCGCGTGGGGAGGGTCTGACATCCCGCGCTCAAGGTGTCAGACACCACTGCCCAAGGGATGCCACACAAGAGCATCTGCTCCTTCCTCTTCACTGGCCCCACATCCCACCCGAAAACGGGTCCTGGAGCGACATTTCAGAAGGCGCCAACATAGGTTCTCAAACTTGACGTCACTCGACGGTTTTACCGTGTCCCTTCTCTCACCCCCGTTGTGGTCAACGGGGGTGAAATTCCATTTTTGAAAGCAGCACGAGCTGCTCCAGAGCCCTCTGCTCCACCGCCAGCACCGCCCCGCGGCCCCGCAGCCGTTCCCGAGCTGGCGCCCTGTTCAGCGCTTCAGCGCGGCTGGGAACTTGGTCCCGTACCTTCCACCTCCCCCGACCCGCGGCCGTGCCAGAAAACACAACCAGTTCTCTTTTTCCTGCCAAACACATTCCCGCAGCCTTTCCCGGGCCAGCCTCGTTATCCGAACAGGTGATTTACGGCTGTAATTCCCATCGCTGGCGCTCACCTCTAAACAAGATCTGCCGCCAAACAAGGTAGTTCAACACCGCTTAATACGTCAACAAGTTTTCAGGGAACTGGAGCAAACGGAGGGGAAGAAAGCAGCCAGGATTCACTGTCAGACCTGCCCCGTTGCCGCGGGTTTCCCTGCGCCAGGAAGGGACGTCCCCGTGTCGTTCCCACGCGGTGCAGCAGCAGCTCCGCTCGGGGCTGCGCCCGCGCCTTCCCATCCCTGTGCTGCGCTCCGAGCAGGACACACACTACGGGAAATACTTACGGGGGTTTTTTTGCAATCACAAAGCATCCCAAAATAAACACGAGAAAGCTCTGAACCACAAAATATTCTTAAGTGCTTAACACCAAGTTCCCTCTAAGAACTACACAGATTGCACATTCACTGAACGCTGTAATTCTTCACACATTTTCCAGGCCACGTTTCCCAGAGTTCGCACCGCTTATTCCAAAATATTGTGCGATGTATTATGCACCGAAATAATCAACTGCTTGGCTGGACACACAACATTTGCTCATTTTCTCTTCTCGGTCCAAGTTTCAGGTGATGTTTCTACACGATTTTCTTCAGCCAAAGCAACAATACAGTAAAATCATTTCCTAAATTCCCTGGAGAAAGCCAACCCAACCCTCGCGGATGCTGCGGAAAGCCGAGCCGAGTCCCACGGGCGCGGCGCCGGCGCGGAGCAGGTTTGGCTGGAGCCCCCGGTGCCGTCGGACACGCTGTGCCGGGTCTGTGCGGAGCTGCACCGCCGCCTTAGGAAAGAAGGATTTCCAGAAGGCAAATGGAGCGATGTCTCAAAATAGAGTGTTTACATTACCGCCTGGCAGGCAGAGCCCTGCAAACAGACATGAATAGAGATAAGCTATAAAAACACCACGGACATTCACTTGCTGGAATAGGAGCTCGTAATCCCATTCGAGTCCTTCTGCCAAGTGTCACACACAGCATCTTTGTGCTCGCCGGCTCTGTCCTCGGCCCCTCGGCGACGACCGGCCAACACGGAGAAACGGCGACTCAAAGAGCGCTCCGGTTGCAGAGCCGTTCGAATGGGAAGCGGGACCCCCCTCCTCCCGCCTGCAGGACGCGAGAGGATCGGGCAGGGACCATAAACGCCGCCCGAGCGGCGACGCGGGAAACGAACCTGACCGCAGCGTCCTGCTCCGGGCCGAGGGCGAGCCCTGCGGGCCCCGCAGCCCCGCTCCGCGACCCAGCGCGCCTGCCTCGCGCAGCGCGGGAGCAAAGGCAGCGCTGCTGGGTCTGACGCGTGAGCCTATAGGGGTTTTTAGTGCATGAAGCTATATTTTTAAAGCTTCTATCTAATTTCACCTGGCGCACGGGAAGAATTCTTCCTCCATTCGATTTTAGCTTGACACAACATAGGAGAGATCCATAATTCAGTTAATCACTCATCATATAAACAAAGAAACCTCTTGAGAACCAGAGAGCAACACGTACATGTATTTGCAATGCATAAGAGGGTATTTTTTTTTTTAACGGTAACAATGCAATCTATTCAGCGTGAAGAGTCTGTGAGGCCAATTAAATACTTTGGGTTCCATAATTATAATTGCGGTAATGAATGGAAAGGAGCGTTAGAGCTCGCACAATGCGGCTCCTATTCAATCCAGCGCCTCAGCTCTTGTCTGCTTCCAGCTAACCTTTTGTGTCTCTTCAGATCAGATCTTGCCGATTACTTTCAGAGCAGAATAAAAATATCCCCAAATATCGCAGGTAATGTAATACATCAAGTGTCCTTTGATGATGCCTATGTGCCACCTACAGAAGGGATTATGCACTAAAGGGATAACGCTCCTATTTCTTAGTTTTAGATGCTAATGAACCTCAGGGGGGCTCGGGCGCCGTCCGAGCGCCCTGGCGCGCCCACCGTGACCAGGGAGGCCAAACCCTCGCCGCCCGGCGCCAGTGAGGCTGTCAGCCCTCAGAAACGCTCCTCAGATCACCTGTCACCGGGAGCGCGGTTCTACGTCCCGGCAGCTCTCCTGCCCGCGTGTCCGCAGAGATCGGCCGAGGGTCCGTCCAGATCTGCTGCTGGGACTTGGAGGAATCGCTTTTGCTTTGGGGTTTTGCTGTTGTTTGCCCTGGGGTTTCTGTTTGCCTTGGTCAAACAGTCTCACAGTTCCCCTCCACTTGGTGCTGTCAGTAGATTTTGCGCCTGAGTTGCCTTACAGGAATCCCGCGCCCTCTGATATTTCCAGCCACCAGAGCTGAGCAGGACTGTCCCCAGGCCAGAGCCAACCTGCTCCAATCAGCCGAGGCAGCGCTCTCGCTCGCGAGCGCCGTGCCCTGAGCCGGCTGCGCGAGCGGCCCACGGCAGCGCTGCCGGGGACATTTACCGGCCTCTGCTTTCCTCTGAAAACCGACTCCTCCAGCACGGCTTCCTGAAGAGGATTGCTTCCTCGCTCCCCCGACGGCCACCCATCTCTTCAGAGAGAACGTTACACTACACCCGCAATGGCTTTATGCAAGATGGTGCATATTTGATATGTTAGTCATGTCTCCAAAGCGCTTTGCCCTCCTCTCCTAACTCCGGAGAGGCTGTTTCCCCAGCACAGAAAAGGGTTAACGCTGCGCAGGCACCAACTTCCCCCTCTGCCTGGAGGAAACGAGAAGGAGAGATTTAAACAAACCCAGGTTTGTCAACGCGAAACTTCAGACGCTACTCGCAGGGCAGCAAAGCAACATCCTCAAAGATTCAGGGAGAGAGAAGTGAATTTCACTGAAGTGAGGCCCAAAAAAGGCAGATCCTAAAAAAATCTCCCCCTGCCTACACCGACGGGACCCGGAGGGCGGGGAGGGCCGCCCGGCACCGCGGAGCAGGAGCGCGGCAGACCGGCCATCGCTCCCTCCAGCCACCGCAGCTCACCCGATTGTCACCCGGACCCAACGAGCCCCAACGCCAC